>PVHO010010901.1:0-75510 GCA_004024885.1 Saguinus imperator
AACAACAGTCACTGTAAAGCACCCTAACCAACAACAAGGACTGTAGATCACCTACCCACCAACAATCACTATAGAGAACCCTCCCCAGGAACAGTCGCTATCGAGAACCCTACCCAGCAACAGTCACTATAGAGCAATCTACACAACAACACTCACTATACAGTACCTACCTAACAAGAGTCAGTACAGAACACCCCCCAACAGCAGTCACTATAGAGCACCTACCAAACCACAGTCACTATAAAGCTACCTACCCAAAAAAGTCACTATTGATCACATACCCAACAACAGTAACTATAGAGCACCCTACACATAAATGTCACTATAGAGCACCTACCTGACAACAGTCACTATAGAGCACTCTACCGAACAACAGTCACTATAGAGCACTCTACCCAACAACAGTCACTATAGAGCACCCTACACAGTAACGGACAGTTACCTAACAAAAGTGAGTATAGAACACTAACACAACAACAGTCACTATACAACACCTATATAACAACAGTCACCATGGAGCAGTTACACAACAACAGTCACAAGAGAGCAACAATTCAACAACAGTCACAATAGAGCACCGACCCCACAATGGTAACTATAGAGCACCCTACCCAACAACAGTCACTATAGAGCACCAAATCCAACATCAGTCACTATAGGGCCCCTACCCTGCAAGAGTCACCAAAGAGCAACTACCCTACATCAGTTAGTATAAAGCGCTCCACTGAACAACAGTCACTATAGAGCACCTACCCAACAAAAGACACTATACAGCATTCTACTTAACAACAGTCACTATAGAGCACTCTACACAACAACAGTCAGTATAGAGAACCTATGCAACAACAGTCAATATAGAGCACTCCACCCAACAACAGTAACTATAGAGCACCCTATCCAACAACAGTCAGTACAGTGCACCTAACCAATAACAGTCAATGTAAGGCACCTACCCAACAACAGGAAGTATAGAGCACTTTACCCAGCAACAGTCACTTTAGAGCACCCTACCGAAAAGCAGTCAATAAAAAGCACCTACCCAACAACAGTCACTATGGAGCATCTACCCAATATCAACCACTATAGAGAACATACCCAACAACAGTCACCTATAGAGCAATCTACCCAGCAACAGACACTATAGAGCACCCTACCCAACAGCAGACACCATAAAGTGCCTACCCAACAACATCAGTATATTCCAGCTACCCAACAGTAACTACAGAGCACCCTATCCAACAAGAGTCACTATAGACCACTCTTTCTAACAACAGTGGCTATACAGCACTAAAGACAACAACAGTCACTATAAAGCACTCCACTCAACAACAGTACATATAGAGCACTCTACCCAACAACAGTCTGTATAGAGCACCACACTAAACAACAGTTAGTATAGAGCACCTACTCAACAATAGTCACTACAGAGCAACCTACGCAGCAACAGTCACAGTAGAGCACCTACCCAACAGCAGTCACTGTAGGGCACTCTACCCAGCAACAATTACTATAAAGCACCACAGCCTATAACAGTCTCTATAGATCATAATACCCAGCAAAAGTCACTATAGAGCACCTACCAAACAACAGTCTCTATAGAGAACCCTACCCAAAAACAATCAGTATAGATCACCCTGCAAAGCAACAGACACTATGAAGAACACTACATCAAAACAGTCAATATAGAGCACTCCACCCAACAACAGAAACTACAGAGCACCCTACTGAAGAATAGTTTATATAGAGCACACTACCCAACAATAGTCACTATAGAGCACCCTGTCCAAAATGAGTCACTATAGAACACTATACCCAACAACAGTCACTATAGCGACCTTCACCCATCAACAGTCACCTATAGAGCACTCCACCAAATAACAGTCATTATAGAGCACCCCACCCAACAACAGCCACAATAGAGCACCCCTTTCAAAAACAGTCACTATGGATTACTCTACTTAAAAACAGTCACTATGGGCACCTACCCAACAAAAGTCACTACAAAGCATCTTACACAACAGTCAATATAGATCACTCTACCCTACAGCAGTCACTATGAAGCACTCTACAAAACAAGAGTCGCTATAGAACACTTCACCCAATAGCATTCACCTATAGAGAAGTCCACCCAACAACAGTCACTATAGAGCTCCAGACCCAACAACAGTTACTATAGAGCAAACTACTCAACAAAAGTCACTATAGAACTCCCTACCCAAAAACAGTCACTACGGAGCATCTACCCAATATCAATCACTATAGAGCACATATTTAACAACAGTCACCTATAGAGCATCTCCCCAACAACAGTCACGATGGAGCACCCTACCCAAAAACAGTTACTATCGAGCATCCTACCCAGCAACCGTCACTAACCATACACACAGCATACACCACACAAACTCTACAAACCCACACCACAATGGACACACATCACGCAAACAAACACCCATCACCTGACACCTCACACTGAAACACACCAGTCACCCGACACAATCAACTCACACACTTAGTGTACACATTTTACATGGACACACTCCACAGTGCACACACCTTACACAGACACACACCACCTACCATGCACAGAGACTCCACAGTGTACACACCTCACACAGAAACACAGCACTCACAACACACACACACTCCACAGTGAACAAAACTCAAACAAACACACACTACTTATGACACACACACTTTACAGTGAAAACACCTCACACAAAGAGTGACCACACACAATATGCAGTAAACACACCTCCCACAGACACCAGATACTCACCACACACACATTTCACAGTGCAGACACATAACACAGGCACACAACTCACCAGAAACACACATTGAACAGTGCACACACCTCATAGACACACCCCACTGACCACACACACTTTGCAGTGCACACACGTCACACAGAAATACACCAATCACCACACAAACACACAAAAACTGCACAGTGCACACACCTCACACAAACACAGACAACTCACCATATACACACATTACACACTGCACTCACCTTACACAGACACACGCCATTCATCACACACAGAATCTAAACTGCAGACACTTTACACAGACACACACCACTCAGCACACACACTCCACCCACTCTCCACAGTGCACACACCTCACACAGACTCACACCACTCATCACACACAAACTCCACAGTGCACACATCTCAGACACTCAGTACTCAAAACACACACTTAATGCACACACTCCACATAGCACACACATTACTCTGACTCAAAACTTACCACACACTCACTCTGCAGTGCACACACTTCACACAAACACACCACTCATCATACACAAACTCCACAGTGCACACACCACACACAGACACACACCACACAATCCATGGATGCCACACATAATCCATAGTGCACATATCTAAGACACACACCACTCATTACACAGAAACTCCACATGAGACACCTCGCAGGGACACACAGCATGCACTACAGAAATTACACACAGACACACCACAATGCACACACATCACATAGACACACAACAATCACCTCACACCCTATCTATAATGCAGGCACCTTAGACTGTTACACCTTTGTCACCACACACACTCAACACATTCAGTACACACATTTCACACAGACACACACCACTCACCACACACACTCCAAGGTGCACAGACCTCACACAAACACACACTGCAGAACACACACACTCCACTGTGCCCACACCTCACACAAACACACACAAGTCTCCAGAATCACATATGACAAAGTGAACCCACCTCACAAAGACACACACCACTCACCACACACACTGAACACTGAACACAACTCACACAGACACACACAACTCAAGACACACATTCTCCACAGTGAAGACACCTTACACAGAATCACTAGTGACCACACACCCTACACAGTGAACACACCTAACAGAGACAAAAAATACTCACCAAACACATTCCACAGTGCAAACACCTCACGCAGACACACATATGTCACCACAATCACACACTCTACAGGGAAAACACCTGTCACTGACACACACCTCTGAACAAACACCCACATCACAGTGTACACACCACACATAGACACACACCACACACCTCACAAACACAAAGCTGGCACTGTGCACACACCAAACACAAACACACACCACTCAACATACAAACACACTACACAGTGCACACACCTGACACAGACACACACCATGCACCAAAAACACAATCAACAGTGCAGACACAAAACACAGACATACCACTTACCACAAACATTACTGCACTGTGCACTCACCTCACACAGACACACCACCCACTGCACACACAATTCAAAGTGCAGACATTTCACACAGGCACACACCACTTACCACATACACTCCACACACACTCCACTGTGCATACACCTCACAAAGACAACACCATTTAATACACACCCTTCATGTACACATTCCACATAGCACAAACGTCACACAGACACAAAACTCAACACACACACACTCTCCACAGGGCACACGTTTCACACAGACAGACACCACTCTTCACACACACTCCACAGTGCACACATTCACACAAACACACAACTCACTGCACACCCACTTCACAGTGCACACAACTTACACAGAGACACAACATGCACTACACACACTACACACGCAATCCACAGTGCACATATCTGACATACGCCACTCACCACCCTCACATGCACTCCAGAGTACACACACCTCACAAAGACACACAGCACTCACCACACAAGTTCTGGACACACACACTACAATGCACACACATCACAAAGACAAAAACCAATAACCTGACATTTTATCCACAATGAAAACACCTCACACTGTCACACACAAGTCTCCACACCAATGCAACACACACACTCAGTGCACACATTTCACACAGACACACACCACTCAATATACACACTGCAATGTGCACACACCTCACACAAATATACACTGTAAAACACACAGATATTACAAAGTTCACACACCTCACAGAGACACACAATACTCAGCATACACACACTCAACAGTGCACACACATCAGACAGACACACAGCACTCACCATATACAGACACTTCACAGTGCACACACCTCAGACATTCACTACTCATGATAAAGACACTTTACAGTGAAGACACCTAACACAGGCACAAGACTAACCACAAACACTACAGAGAAAACACACCTCACACAGACACACAACACTCAACACACACACATTCCACAGTGCAGACACCTCACACAGGCACACGACTGAACAGAAACACAAACTGCACAGTGCACACACCTGAAAAAAACACACACCACTTACTACACACACTTCTTAGTGCACACACCTCACAAAAAACACACCACTCACCAAACAAACACACATAGACTGCACAGTGCACACATCTCACACAAATACACACCACTCACCATGCACACACACTTCACAGTGCACCCACTTCACACAGACACACAAGATTTACCACACAAACATTCCACAGTGCACAAACCTTCCACAGTCACCCACCACTCATGACACACACTGGACAGTGCAAAAATTTTACACAGTAAGAAGTCACTAATTACAAATACTCTTCATGGTGCACACACCTCACACAGACACACACCACTCACAGCACACATACTCCACAGTGCACACACATCAAAGAGACACACATCAATCAGCACATACACTCCACAGTGTACACACTTCATGCAAGCACACACCACTTACCATGCACACACTCTCCACAGTGCAAACACCTCACACAAACACAGACTGCACAACACACACACTCCAGAGTGCAGACACCTAGCACAGAAACACACCACTTACCAGACACACTGCAAATTCACACTCTGTGTGTACATCTCACTGAGACACACACAACTCATCACACGCATACTACACAGTGCACACACCTCACACAGAAACACACCACTCTCCACACCAAAATCCAGAGTGCAGACACATCACCCACACACGAGTCACCACACACACTCCAAATACATAATCCATGGTGCACACACCTTAAACAGAAATGCAACACTCACACATTATAGAGTGTACACAACTCACACAGACACACCACTCGCCACACACATAACACTCCACAGTGCATACATTTTACACAGATAAACACCACTTGCCAAACACACACTCCACAGTTCACACAACCCACACAGAAACACAGCAGTCACCAAACACACACACTTCAAAGTGCACAAACCTCACAAATGCACCACTCACAACACACACACTCCACATTGAAGAAACATCATACAGACACACAACTGACCACACAGACTACACAGTAAATACATTATACAAAGACACACAACACTCACCACACACACATTCCACAGTGCAAGCACCTAATGGAGGCACACAACTCACTCACAAGAAACATGCACTGCACAGTGTGCAAACCTCAAAAAGACACACACTACTGACCACACACATACTCCTAAGTGAACACACTTTACACAGAAATACACTGCTAAACACAGAAGCACACACAAACTGCGTATTGAACACACATCACACAAACACACCCCAATCATTACACACACTCCACATTGCACACACCTCATGCAGACACACACCACTTACCACACACTCTCCACATTGCACACACCTTACACAGTCATGCACCATGCAACACACACACTCAGGAGTGCAGACACCTAGCACAAACACACAACACTTACAACACACACTGAACACTTACACCTTACTGTAAATACATCTTAAAAACACACACCACTCATCACATGCATACTACAGAGTGGACACACCTCACACAGGCACAAAGCACTCATCAAACACACAGTCCAGAGTGCACACACATCACACAGACACACAAAAGTCAACACACACTTCAGACACATACTCCACAGTGAATACACCTTAAACAGACATGCATGACTCACACATTAAAGAGTGCACACAACTCACACAGACACACCACTCACCAAAGACATAACACAACACAGTACACACATTTAACACAGACACACAGGACTCACCAAAAAGACACTCCACAGTTCACATAACTCACACAGACACACAGCAGTCACCACGCACGAAATACATAGTGCACACAAGTCACACACACATCACTCATGGCACACATACAGCCCATTGAAGAAACCTCATACACGAATGACCACACAAACTACACATTAAATACATTTTACACAGACACACAACACTCAAAACACACACATTCTGATGTACACGCACCTGACACAGGCACACCACTCACCAGAAACACACATGGTAAAGTGAACACACCTCACAAAGACACACACCACTGACCACACACACATTTCACATTGCACACACTTGAGACAGACACCACTCACCACACACACAAACTACACAGTGCACACACCTCACCAAACACACACCACTCATACACACACACTACACAGCTCACTCACCTCACTCAGAAACACACCCTGCACTGAACACTCAATCTAATGAAGTTTGCAGACAGTGCACAGAGACACACACCACTCACAATACACACTCTACACACACCCGACTGCGAATACACTTCACACTGACACAGATGACTTAATACCCACACTTCAGGCATACACTCCACATAGCCCAAATTTTACAAAGACACAAAACAACACACACACTCTCCACAGGGAACACACATCACACAGACACACACACTCCACAGTGCACACACCTCACACATACACACAACTCACCACACACACCCTCAACAGTGCACACACCTTACAGAGAAAACAACATGCACTCCACACACAATCCAGAGTGCACATACCTCAGACATACACCACTCACCACACTCACACACACTCCAGAGTACACACACCTCACAGAGACACACAGCACTCACCACACAAGTTCTGCACACACACACCACAATGCACACACATCACACAAACACCAATCACCTGAGAACTTATCCACAATGCAGACACCTCACAGTCACACTCCAGTTACCACACACACTCAAACACACACACTAGGTGCACACATTTTAAACAGACACACCCCACTCAGCATGCACACTCCACAGTGCACACACCTCACACAGACACCACATACCATGCACAGAGACTACACAGTGCACACACCTCACACAGACACACAGCTCTCACCATACACACACACTTCACAGCACACCCACCTCAAACAGACACACACTATTCACAACACACAGACACAAGACATTCTTTACAATGAACCTCACACAGACACAAGACAGACCGCACACTCTACACAGTAAAAGCACTTTACACAGACACACAACACTCACCACACATACATTCCACAGTGCAGACACTTGACACAGGCACACTACTCACCAGAGAGGCACACTGCACTGTGCACACACCTCACGAAGATGCACACTTCTGACTACACACACACTTTGCAGTGCACACACCTCACACAGAAACACACCACTTACCATACAAGCACACACAAACTGCACAGTGCACACACCTCATGCAAACACACATTACTTACTATACACACACACTACACAGTGTACACACACAGACAATATTCACCAAACACACACTCTACAGTGCAGACACTTAACACAGACATACCACTCACAATACACACTACACAGTGCACTCAATTCACACAGAAACACACCACTTACCACACTCACAATCCAAAGTGCAGACACTCCACCCAAACAACACTCATTACAAACACTCCACACACTCCACCCTGCACACACCTCACACACACCCATGCACCACTAAATACACATACAGTGCACACACTCCACATAGCACACACATCACACAGACACAAAACTCAGCACACACACACTCTACACAGTGCACAAACCTCACACAGACACACACCGCTCATTGCACACACCCTCCACAGTGCACACATTTCACACAGACAACCACCACACAGTTCACAGACTACACACATAATCCACAGTGCACATACCTCAGACACACACCGCTCATTACACACACCCTCCACAGTGCACACATTTCACACAGACAACCACCACACAGTTCACAGACTACACACATAATCCACAGTGCACATACCTCAGACACACACCACTCATCACACAGAAACTCCACAAAATACACCTCACAGACACACAGATTACACACCACACAACTTCTGCACTCACACACCACAATGCACACACATTACACAGTCACACCCATCACCTCACAACCTATCCACAATGCAGGCACCTCACACTGTCACACACCAGTCACCACACACACTCAACACACACAGTGCACACATTTTGCACAGACACACACCACTCACCAAACACACACACCACAGTTCACACAACTCACACAATAAGCAGTCACCACACACACTGCATAGTGAACACCCCTCACAAAGACACCAGTTATGACACCACATTCCACATTGAAGAAACCTTATACAGACACATGACTGACCACACACTACACAGTAAATACATTTTGCACATACACACAACGCTCACCAGACACACATTCCACAGTGCAGACATCTAACACGGACACAACTAACAACAAACAGACACTGCACAGTGAACACACCTTACAAAGAAGCACACCAGTGACTGCAGAATCACAAACTGTGCAGTGCACACACCTCACACAGACACACCACACTCACCAAACACATAATCCACTGTGCAGACATTAAAGACAGACATACCCCTTACCCCAAACACTACAGAGTGTACTCACCTCACACAGACACACATCACCCACTGCACACAGAATACAAAGTGCAGACATTTCACACAACATCTACAACTCACCACACACACTCCACTGTGCATATACCTCACACACACACAACTTTCCAGATACACACACTACACAGCGTATACATCACACACAGATAAACAATACTCACCAAACACACACTTCACTGTTCAGACACCTAACACAGACATACCACTAACAACAAACACCACAAAGTGCACTCACCTAATACAAACACACACCACTCACTGCACTCAACATCCAAAGTGCAGACACTCCACACAGACACACACCACTCACCACAAACACTCCACACACACTCCAGTGTGCACACACCTTACACAGACACACACCACCCAATAAACACACTTAACACACACACTCAACACAGCACACACATCACATAGACACAAAACTCACCACACACTCTCCAGAGTCCACACACTTCACACAGACCCACACCACTCATCACACACAAACTTTACAGTGAACACACCACCCCACACAGACACACAACACTCACCACACACACACTCTCCACAGTGCACACCTCACAAGACAAACACCACACAGTTCATGGACTCCACACATAATCCACAGTGCACATACCTCAGACACACACCACTCATCACACAAAATCTTCACAACAGACACCTCACAGAGACACAGAGCATGCACCACACAATTTTTGCATACACACACCAGAATGTACACACATCACACAAACACACACCAATCACCTCACAACCTATCCATAATGCAAGCACCACACACTGTCACACACCAGTCACCACAAACACTCAACACACACACTCGATGCACACATTTTACACAGACACACACCACTCAACACACACAAACACCATGGTGCACAGACCTCAAACAAACACACTACATATCACACACACACTCCACAGTGCACACACCTCACACAGACACACATAACTCTTCAGACACACAGACTACACAGTGCACACACCTCACAAAGGCACAGTCAACTCATCACACACTCCCCAGTGCACACACTTCACACAGACACACACCAATTACAACACAGACACTCCACAGTGTAGACCTTTTATACAGAAACACTACTGACCACACACACTACACAGTGAACACACCTAACAGAGACACAGAGCACTCACCACACACACGTTTCACAGTGTAGACACCTCACACAGGCCCACCACTCACTGCAAACACACACCCGACAGTGCACACACCTGACACAGACACACACATCTGACCACACACACTCCACAATGCAGACATGGTACACAGACCCACACCAAACACCAAATTTATACACTGCACTAGGCACACACCTAACACAAACACACTACTCACCATAGACACACACTACACAGTGCACACACCTCTCACAGACACACAAGATTCACCACACACACAGTTGACAGTGCAACAGCATCACACAGACACACACAACTTACCACACACACACTCTGCACATTGGAAAAACTCACAAAGACACCATCACTCAACACACACACTCTTCACAGTGCACACACCTCATACAGACACACACTACTAACTGCACACACACACTCCACAGTGCACACACCTCACAGGGACACAAACCAATCTCCACACACACACTTCACCATGTACACATGTCACACAGACACACCACTTACCATGCCCACACTCTCCACAGTGCACACTTTACACTGATGCCACACACCACACACAGTCCAGAGTAAAGACACCTAGCACAGACACACATCACTTACCACACACCCTGCACACTCACACTTCACTGTGCATATATCTCAGACACACCACTCATCACACACATACTACAAAGAGCACACATGTTACACAGGCACACACCACACACCACCCACACACTCCACAGTTCACACAACTCACACAAAGAGCAGTATCCAAACACACACTCCATAGTGAACACACTTCACACACACACCAGTGATGACACACTCCACATTGAAGAAACCTCATACAGACACATGACTGACCACACACACTATACAGTAAATACATTTCACACAGACACACGACACTCACCAGACACATATTCTGCAGTGCAGACACTTCACACTGGCACACCATTCACCACAGACACTTCACAGTGAACACACCTTACAAAGTCACTATAGAGCACACTACCAAAAACAGTCACTAGAGAGCATTCCACCCAACAATAGTCACAATAAAGCACCTACCCAACAGCAGTAACTAGAGAGCACCCTATGGAATAACAGTCATTATGGAGCACTCCACCCAACAACAGTCACTATACAGCTTTTCACACAAAAACAGTCCCTATACAGCACCTACTCAACAACATTTACTGTGGAGCACCCCACCCAATAACAGTCACTATAGAGCATGCTATTCAACAACAGTGACTATAGAGCACTCCACCCAACAACAGTTACTATAGAGCCCTTGACCAAACAACAGTTACTATGGAGCCCTCCACCCAACAACAGTCACTATAGACAACTCTACCCAACAACAGTCAGTATAAAGCCCTCTCCCCAATAGACACTATACAGCATCTACACTACAAGAGTCACTATAGAGCATCTACCCAACAAGAGTCACTATAGAGCTTTTTACCCAAAGGTCACTATAGAACCCTCCACCCAACAACTGTGACTATAGAGCATCCCACCTAGGAACAGTCACTATGGAGCATGCTACTCAGCAACAGTCACTATAGAGCACCATACCCAACAGCATTTACTATAGATCACCCTAGCATCTACAGTGGCTATAGAGCATCCTACCAAACAGAAGTTACTGTAGAGCACCTACCAAACAAGAGTCAAAATAGAGCACCTACCCAACAACTGTAACTAAAGAGCACCTTCCAAACCACAGTCACTATAGAGCACCTACAGTCAGTATAAAGCACTCTACACAGAAACAGTTACTTTAGAGCATCGTATCAAACAACAGTCACTATAGAGCACCATAACCAAAACACTCACTATAGAATACCTACCAAACAACAGTCATTATTGAGCACCCTAACTAACAGCAGTCACAATAAATCACCCTAAATAACAACAGTCACTATCTAGAGCACTCTATGCAACAATAGTCCCTATATAGCACCCAACTCAGCAACAGTCAGTATAGAGCACCCCACCCAACAAGTCACTACAGAGCATCCTACCCAACAACAGTCACTATAGATCACCTACCCAACAACTGTCAAAATGAGCACCCCAAGAAACAACAGTCACTCTAGAGCATGCTACTCAACAGTCACTATAGAGCACCCTACCCAACAACAGTAACAGTAAAGCACTCTACCCAACATCAGTAACTATAGAGCACCACACCCAACAACAGTAAGTATAGAGCACCCTATCGCAAAACAGTCACTATAAAACACCCTACATAATAGTTGGTATGTTGGGTAGGGTGCTCCATAGTGACTTTTGCTGGATATGGTGCTGTATAGTGACTGTTGTTGGGTAGTTGGTTTTATAGTGACTTTTGTTTGGTCGGTGCTCTATCTTGACAGTTGCTTAGTAGCGTGCTCTATATTGACTATTTTTAGGTGGTGTGCTCTATGGTGACTTGCTGGGAAGAGTATTCTATCATGACGGTTGTTGGATAGGTGCTATATGGTGAGGATTTCTCTGTAAGGGGCTCTATAGTGACTTGTTTGAAAGGTGGTCTATAGTGACTGTTGTTTTTTGGAGTGCTCTATACTGACTTTTGTTGGTTAGAATGCTGTATAGGTGACTGTTGTGAGGTGGAGTTTTCTATAGTGACTGTTGTTGTATAGAGTGTTCTACAGTGATTGTTGTTGGGTAGAGTCCTTTGTAGTGAATCTTGTGGCATAGGGTGCTCTATAGTGACTGTTGTTGGCTAGGTGATCTATAGTGACTGTTGTTGGGTAGGGTGCTCTATAGTGACTCTTGTTGGGTATGGTGTTCTGTAGTAACTGTTGATGGGTAGAGTGCTCTATAGTGATTGTTATTTGGATAGGTGCTCTATAGTGACTGTTGTTGGTTTGGGGTGTTCTATAATGACTGTTGATGGGTAGAGTGCTCTATAAGTGACTATTTTTGGGTAGGGTTCTCTATAGTGACTGTTGTGTAGAATGAGCTATAGTAACTGTTGTTGGGTAGAATGCTCTATAGTGACTGTTGTTGGGTAGAGTGCTTTATAGTGACTGTTGTTGGGTGAAGTTCTCTATAGTGACTCTTGTTGTGTGGAGTGCTCTATAGTAACTGTTGTTGGGTAGAATGCTCTATAGTGACTGTTGCTGGGTAGAGTGCTCTATAATGACTGTTGTTGGTTAGGTTCTCTATAGTTACTGTTTTTTGATAGGGTGCTTTATAGTGACTGTTGGTGAGTACCATGCTCTATAGTAACTGTTGTTGGGTAGAATGCTCTATAGTGACTGTTGTTGGGTAGGGTGCTCAATAGTGACTGTTGTTGGATAGAGTTCTTTATAGTGACTGATGTTACATAGTTGCTCTATAGTGACTATTGTTGTGTGGCATGCTCTATAGTGACTGCTGTTGGGTAGTTGCTCTATAGTGATTGTTTTTGAAAAGGTGATCTATGCTGACTGTTTTTGGGTAGGTTGCTTTATAGTGACTGTTGTTGGGTATGATGCTCTATAGTGAGTGTGTTTGGGTAGAGTTTTCTATAGTGACTATTGTTGTTCGGTAGGTGCTATGTACTGACTGTTGGTGGGTGGGTGCTCTAAAGTAACAGTTTTTGGGTAGGTACTCTATATTGTCTGTTGTTGTGTAGGTGCTCTATAGTGACTGTTGTTAGGTAGCCTGCTCTATACTGACTGTTGTTGGTTAGTTGCTCTATATGGACTTTTTTTGATATGGTGCTTTGTACTGACTATTGTTTGGTAGAAGCTCCATAGTGACTCTTGTTGTGTAGGTCCTGCATAGTGACTCTTATTGGGTAGGGTGCTCTATAGTGACTGTTGTTTCATGGGGTGCTCTATAGTGATTGTTGTTTTGTAGATTGCTCTATAGTGACTGTTCCTGGGTAGGGTTTTGTATAATGACTTTTATTGTGTAGAGTGATCTATAGTGACTGTTGTAGGATAGAGTGCTCTATAGTGACTGTGGATGGTTAGAAAGCTCTAAAGTTGTCATTGTTGAATAGGTAATTTATAGTGACTGTTGTTAGGTCAGTGATCTCTAGTGGCTGTTGTTGAGTGGAATGCAGTACAGTGACTTTTACTTGGTAGGGTAATCTATAGTGACTGTTGTTGGGTAGAGGGCTCTACAATGACTGTTGTTGGGTAGGCATTCTGCAGTGACTGTTGCTGAGTAGGGTTTTATCAAGTACCTACCAAAAAGCAGACACTATAAAGCACCCTACATAACAACAGTCACTTTTAAGCACCTATTCAACAACAATCAGTATAGAGCATCCTATCCAGCAACTGTCGCTGTAGAGCACCCTACCTAGTAACAGTCACTATACAGCACCCTACCTAACAACAGTCACTAAAAAGCACTCCACAAAACAACAGTCAGTATAGAGCACTTCACACAACAACAGTTTCTATAGAGCACCCTACCAAAAGAGAGTCACTATAGAGCACCCTACATAACAACAGGCACTATAGAGCACCTACACAACTATAGTCTCTACCAACACCATAACCAGCAAAAGTCATTATAGAACACCTTATCCAAAAACAGTCACTGTAGAGCATGCTACACAGCAAGAGTTATTATAGAGTACCCTACCCAGAAATAGTCACCATACAGCACCCTACCCAACAACGATAACTACATAGCACTCCACCCTAAAACAGTCAGTATAGAGCACTCCACCAAACAACAGTCCCTATAGAGCACCCTACCCAACAAGAGTCACTACAAAGCACTTGACCCAATGACAGGCACTATAGAGCACCTACCCAACAACACTCACTATGGATCACTCCATTCAACATGGGTCACCATAGAGTACCTACCCAATAACTTTCACTATAGAGAACTCTACACAGCATGTATCACTATGGAGCACTCCACCCAACAACAGTCTATGTAAAGCACCTAACCCAGAAACAGTCACTATATAGCACCATACACAGCAAGAGTCACAATAGAGCACCCTACCAACAACAGTCACTATATGGCACCCAACCAACAACAGTCACTATAGAGCACCATAATTAACAACAGTCACTATAGAGAACCTACCCAAAAACAGTTACTATAGAGTACTCTACAAACAACAATCACTATAGAACATCATATCAAACAACAGTTACTCTGGAGCACACTATTTAACATAGTCACTGTAGTGCACCTACCCAACAGTCATCATAGAGTTCTCTACCAACAATTACTATAGAACACTGTACCCAAAAACTGTTACTATAGAGTACACTATTCACCAAATTCACTATAGAGCAACTACCCAACAACAGGCACTATAGACCCCTCTAGCCAAAAGAGAAACTATAGAGCACTCTACCTTGCAACAGTCAACATAGAGCACCCTACACAAATTAGTATAGAGCACTCTAACTAACTACAGTCATTATAGAGCACCCAACCAAACAACAGTCACTTTAGAGCACCTCCCCACAACAGTTATTATACAGTACCTACCCAACAACAGCCAGTATAGGACACTTACACAACAACAGTCACTATACCACATGCTACCCAACAACAGTCACTATAGATTACCTACCCAACAATAGTCAGTATAGAGCAACATACCCAACAACAGTCACTGTAGAGCTCTCTACCCAAAAAAGGTTACCATAGAGCACTCTACACAACAACAGTCACTGTAGAGCACTCCACCAAACAACAGCCACTTATAAAGAACTGTACCCAACAACACAAAATACAGAGAACACACAACCACAGTGACTAAAGAGCACACTACCAAGCAACCATCACTACAGAGCACCTACCCAACAACAGTCACTATAGAGCACTGGACACAACAACTGTCACTATGGAGCACTCTACCAAACAACAATCACTATAGAACACTCTACACAACAAGAATCACTATTGAGAACTCCATCCAATAACAATTACCTATACAGCACTCTATCCCACAAGAGTCAGTAAGAGCACCTACTCAAAAACAGTCAGTATATAGCATCCTACCCAGCAACAGCCACTATAGAGCACCTACCCAACAACAGTCACTATAGAGTACTCTACCCTTCAACAGTCACTATAGAGCACCCCACCCAAATATAGTCGCTATAGAGCACTCTACACAGTTATAGTCACTATTGAGCACCCTACCAGCAACAGTCACTATAGAGCACCCTACCAAGCAACAGTCACTGTAGAGCACCATTCCAAGCAACAGTCACTGTAGAGCACCCTAACAACAGTCTCTATAGAAGAGCCTACACAACAGCAGTCACTGTAGAGCAGACCACCCAACAACAGTCACTATAGAGCCTATCCAACAACTGTCACTGTAGAGAAACTACCAGTCACTATTGAGAACCTACCCAACAACATTCACTGTAGAGCACCTACACAACAACATTCACTGTAGAGCACTCTTACAAACAACAGTCACTCTAGAGCATGATATCCAGCAACAGTCACTATAGAGCACCTACCCAACAACTGTCAGTTTAGAGCACCCTACCCAACATCAGTCTCTATAAAGCATCTCAACCAACAACAATCAGTATAGAGTACTTACAAAACTAGTCACTAAACAGCACTCCACCCAGCAACAGTCAGTATAGAGCACCTTATCCAACAACAGTCACTATAGAGCACACTATCCAGCCATGGTCATTATAGTTCACCTCTCCAACAAAAGACACTATAGAGCACCTACACAACATCAGAAACTATAGAGATCTCTAAACAAAAGCAGTCACTACAGACCACTCTATCCAGCAACAGTCACTATAAAGCACTTAACAATTAACATTCAGAATAAAAAATGCTACACAATAACAGTCACTATAGAGCACCTGCCCAAGGTCAGTCACTATGGTGCACCCTACCTAAAAACAGTCACTTTAAAGAAGCTACCCAACAACAGTAAATATAGAGCACTATAACCAACAACAGTCACTATAGAGCACTCTGCGTAATAGTCAGTGTGAAACACTCCACCCAAAACAGTGACCTATAGAGCATCCTACCCAGCAAAAGTCACTATAAACACCCTAAACAACAACAGTTACTATAGAGCACCCTACCCAACAACAGTAACAATAGATTACCTACTTCACAACAGTCACTATAGAGCACTCTACACAACAGCAGTCACTATAGATTACTCCACCAAACAAGAGCCACTGTACAGCACTATATGCAACAGTCCCTATAAAGAACCTCACCCAGCAACAGTCAGTATTGAGCAGGCCACCCAGCAACAGTCACTATAGAGCACCCCACACAGCAATGGTCACTATAGTTTACCCTACTTAACAACAGATGCTATAAAGCAATCTACAAACAACAGTCAATATAGAGCATCCTACCTAACTAGAGTCACTATGGAGCTCATACCTAACAACAGTCACTATACAGCACCTTTCCAACAACAGTCTCTATAGAGCATCTACCCAATAACAGTCACTATGGAGCACCTACACAACAGTCACTATAGAGCACTCTACCCAACAACTGTTACTATAGTGTACCGCATCCAACAACAGCCACTATGTGCATCATACCCAAAAGTCTCTATAGAGCACCTACACAACAACAGTCACAATAGAGAACTCTGACCAGCAACAGTCAATATAGATCACCCCACCTAACAGCAATCAATATAGAGCAACCTATGCAGCAAAAATCACTATAGAACACCCTACTCGGTAACAGTCAGAATAGAGCACCTACCCAACAACAGCTAGTATTGTGCACTCCACCCAACAGCAGTCACGATAGAGCACTCTATCCAACAATAGTCACTATACAGCACCCTAGCCAACAACAGTCATTATCTAGAGAACTCTACCCAGCAACAGTCACTATAGAGCACTCTAACCAGCACTAGTCATTATAAGGAAATCCATCCAACAACAGTCATTATAGATCACTTTACCCAGCAACAGTCACTATAGATCACCTACCCATCAACAGTCACTATAGATTATCCTGCCCATCAAGAGTCACTATAGAGCACCCACTCAATAACAGTACCATAGAGCACCCCAGGAAACAAGTCACGAAAAAGCACCTACGCAACAGTAGTCACTAAAGAGCACCCTATGCAGCAACAGTCACTTTAGAGCACTCTACCCAACAACAGTGTATAGTGCACTGTACCCAGCAGCAGTCACTATAGAGCACCTACCCCACAACCATCAGTTTAGAGCACCCCACCAACAGCACACTATATAGCACCTACAAAAACAGAGTCACTATAAAGCACCCTACCCAACATCAAACAATATAAAGCTCCTACCCAAAATTAGTCACTATGGAGTATCATAATCAGTAACAGTCACTATAGAAAACTATAACCAGCAAGAGTCACTGTAGAGAACCTTACCCAACAACAGTCAGCATAGAGCACACTACCCAGCAACAGTCAGTATAGAGCACCCTACAAAAAAGGGTCAGTATAGAGCACTCAACCCAGCAACAGTCATTATGGAGCACCATACCCAATAACAGTCACTATAAAGATCCGTACTCAACAACAGTCACTAAAATGCACTCCAACAAACAATGGTCATTTATACAGCACTCTACCCAACAACAGTCACTATAGAGTACTCTACACAACAACAGTCACTATAGAGCTCTCTATACAACAACAGACACTATAAAGACTCCACCCAACAACAGTCACCTATAGAGCACTGTACCAAACAACAGTCATTATACAGGAGCCCACCCAAAAATAGTCACTATAGAGCACCTACCCCAAAACAGCCCCTATAGATCACCCTTCCCAGCAGCAGTAACTATAGAGCATGTAGTCAACATCAGTCACTCTAGAGCACTCTATTCAGCAACAGTCACTATAGAGCACTCCACCCACAACAGAAACTATTAAGCACACTACCCAGCAACAGTCTCTTTAAAACACCTATTTAACAACTGTCAGTATAGAGCACACTACCCTACAACAGTAACTATAGAGGACGCTACCCAACATCAGTCACTTTAGAGAACCATACCCAACAACAGTCCATATAAAGGACCTACCACAAAACAGTTACTGTAGAGCACTCTACGCA
Organism: Saguinus imperator; assembly: GCA_004024885.1. NCBI lineage: Eukaryota > Metazoa > Chordata > Mammalia > Primates > Cebidae > Saguinus > Saguinus imperator. The sequence goes on from PVHO010010901.1 coordinate 19,900, forward strand.
GCAAAAGTCACTATAGAGGACTCTACCCCACAAAAGTTACTATAGAGCACTTCACCCAACAACAGACACACAGGCACTCAACATCACACACACATTCCACAGTGCAGACACCTCACACAGGCACACCACGCACCACAAACACACACAGCACAGTGAACATACCTCACAAAGACACATACCAGCTACCACACACACTCCATAGTACACACACCTCACACAGACACAAACTACTAACAACACAAACACACACAAACTACCCAGTGAACAGACCTAACAAAAACACACACAACTCATTATACACACACTACACAGTGCATACACCTCACACAAACCCATACCACTCACCAAAAACACAATCCACAGTGCAGACATTAAACACAGACATACCACCTACCAAATACACTACACAGTGCACACATCTAACAAACACACACCATTCAGGACACACACAATCCACAGTGAAGACACCTCATACTGAAACACTACTGACCACACAGAGTACACAGTGAACACACCTAATAGTCACACAACAGTCACAATAAAAACATTCTGCAATGCGGACACCTCACACAGGCACACTACTCACCAAAAACACACACTCCACAGTGCACACACTTGACACAGACACAAACCTTTGACCACACACACAGACTCTGCAGTGCACAGACTGCACAGACACACACCACATACCACAGAAACACACACACTGCACTGTGAACACAACTCACCCAAACACAAACCACTCACCATGCACACACACTACACAGTGCACACACCTCACACAGACACACAAGATTCACCACACACACTGCACAGTGCACACACCTCACACAGACACACACCACTCACCACACACATACACTGCATAATGTGAAAACCTCACACAGACAGAAGTCACTCACCACACACACTCTCTTCACAATGCACACACCTCACACAGAAACACACAACTCACCATACTCATGCACTCCACAGTGCACACACCACAAAGAAACACATATCACTCAGCACACACAAACTCTACTGTGCACACACCTTATGCAGACATAAAGCACATACCATGCACACAACATCTAGAGTGCACACAACTTATACACACACCACATAACACAATGTGCAGACACATTTCAAAGACACACACCACTTACCATACACACTGCACACTCACACTCCACTGTTAATATATCTCACACAGACACACACCATTCATCACATGGATACTACACAGTGCACACACCTTACACAGGTACACACTACTCTCCAAACACACATTCCACAGTGCAGACATCTCACACAGACACACACCAGTCACTGCACACACTCCACACACATACTACACAGTGCACACACCTATAAAAGACATGCACCACTCACACATTAAAGAGGGCACACAACTTACACAGACACACCACTCACTACACACATAACACTCCACAGTGCACACATTTCACACAGACACACACCACTCATCAAAAACACATTCCACAACTTACACAACTCACACAGACACACAGATGTCACCACACACACTCCATAGTGCACACGTTTCACACACACACCACTCAGGACACACACGCTCCACATTGAAGAATCCTCATACAGACACACGACTGACCCCACACCCTACACAGTAAATACACTTCACACAGACACACAACGCTCCACACACACATTTTGCAGTGCAGTTACCCCACACAGGCACACCACTCACCACAAACACACAGAGCACAGTAAACACACCTCAAAAAGTCACTAAAGAGCACCCTACCAATAACAGTCACTAAAAAGCACCCCTCCGAACAACAGTCACTATAGAGCACCTTCCCAACAACATTAACTATAAGGCATTCTATGCAGTAACAGACACTATAGAGCACTCCACCCAACAACAGTCACTATAGAGCACCCTAACCAAAAACAGTACTGATAGAACCCTACTCAAAAACAGTCACTATAGAGCACCCCATGCAAAAACAGTCACTACAAAAACCTAACCAGTAATAGTCACTATAGAGTACCCTACCCAAGAGCAGTCACTATAGAGAACTCCACCCAACAACAGTCACTATAGAGCACCCTAACCAGCAACTATCACTATAGGCACTCCACCCAAAAATAGTCACTATAGAATCATTGACCCAAGAACAGTCACTATGGAGCACTGTACACGAAAAGAGTCTCTTTAGACTACTCTACAAAAGAACAGTCACTATAGAGCCCTCTCATTAACAACAGACACTATAGAGCACATACACTACAACAGTCACTATAAAGCATCTACACAAGCGTCACTAAAAGCCCTTTACCCAACAAGAGTCACAATAGAGCACTCCACTTAATAACAGTCACTATAGGGCAGCCCACCTAGCAACAGACACTGTGAAGCACACTACCCAACATCAGTTACTATGTAGCACCCTACACAACAATATTCACTATAGATCACCCTCCCAAACAACAGTCACCATAGAGCACCTACCCAACAACAATCATTATAGAGCACCCTTCTCAAAAACAGTCGCCATAGAGAACTCTTTCCAAAAACAGTCACTATAGAGCACCTACCCAACAACAGTCATTATAGATCACCCTTCTCAACAACAGTCACCATAAAGCACTCTCCCAAAAAACAGTCACTGTAGAGCACCCTACCCAAATACAGTCACAATAGACCACCCTACATAACAACAGAAACTATCTAGAGCACTCTATGCAAAAACAGTCCCTATATAGCACCCCACTAAGCAACAGTCAGTAAAGAGCACCCTTCTGATAAATAGTCACTATAGAGCATCCTACTTAGTAACAGTCACTATAAAGCATGCTACTCAATAACAGTCACTATAGAGCACCCTACTCAACAAATGTCACTATAGAGCACTCTACCCAATAACAGTCACTAAAAAACACCCTACAAATCAACAGTCACTATAGAGCACCCTACCCAACAGTCACTATAAAGCACTCCACCAAACAACATTCACTATATAGTACCTACCCAACAACCGACAGTATAAAGTATCATCCAAACAAAAGACACTATAGAGCACCCTACCAAACAATAATCACTATAGAGTATTCTACACAACAAGAGTTACTATAGGTCACTCCACACGAGACCAGCCTGTATAGGGCACCTCCTTATCAACAGACACTATAGAGCATGCTACCCAACAACGAACACTATAGAGCACCTTACCCAACAACAGTCACTATAGAGCAACCTATGAAGCAACAGTCAGTATAGAGCTTCATAACCAACAACACTCACTATAGAGCACTGCACAACAGTCACGATCGAGCACTCCACCCAAAAACAGTCACTTTTAGAGCACTCTACTGAACATAAGTCATGGTAAAGCACCACACCCAACAGCAGTTAGTGAAGTGCACCTATCCAACAACAGTCACTACAGAGCACCTACCCAACAACAGTCACTATAAAGAACCCTACACAGCAAAAATAACTATAGAGCACTATACCCAACATCAGACACAATAGAGCACTCTACCTTATAACAGTCCCTATAGAACACCTACCCAACAACAATCAATATAGAGCACACTACCCAGCAACAGTCATTATAAAGCACCTACAAAACAACAGTCAGTATAGAGTACTCAGCTTAGCAACAGTCACTTTACAGCACCCCACCCAACAACAGTCACTATAAAGGACCTACACAACACTCAGTATTAAGCACCCTACACAACAACAGTCACTATACAGCAGCTACCAAACAAAAGTCACTATAGAGTACACTTTCCAACGAACAGTCACTAGAGAGTACACTTTCCAACGAACAGTCACTGTATAACAGTCATTATAAAACGCTGTACCCAACAACAGTCAGTATAGAGCACCCTATCGAAGAACAGTCACTATAGAGTACCTACACAAAAGTTTTTGTGTTCACTATAGTTACTGTTGTTGTGTAGCGTGCTCTATAGTGACTTTTGCTGTGTAGGGTGCTTTATAGTGAATGTTATTGTGTAGGGTGCTTTTAGTGACTTTTGTTGAGTAGGTGCTCTATAGTGACTGTTGCTGTGTAGCGTGCTTTATGGTGAATATTGTTGCGTGGGGTGTGCCATGGTGTCTGTTGCTGGGTAGAGTACTCTATAGTGATGGTTGTTAGGTAGATGCTCTACAGTGATGATTGTTCGGTAGGGATCTCTCTAGTGACTGTTGTTGGGTAAAATGCTCCATAGTGACTGTTGCTGGGTAGGGTTCTCCATAGTGACAGCTGTTGGATAGAGGCTCTAAAGTGACTGTTGTTTGTTGGGGTGATCTATGTGGACTGTTGTTGGGTATGGTGCTCTGTAGTTACTGTTGTTGAGTTGTGTGCCCTATAGTAATTGTTGTGTTGCATGCTCTATAGTGACTGTTGTTGGATGAGGTGCTGTATACTGACTGTTGCTGGGTGGGGTGCTCTATAGTGACTGTTGTGTAGTGTGCTCTATAGTGACTGTTGTGTAGTGTGCTCTATAGTGACTGTTGTTGGTAGGGTGCTCTACAGTGACTGTTGTTGGGTATGATGCTCTATAGTGACTGTTGTTCAGTAGGGTGCTCTATGCTGACTGTTGCTAGGTTGGGTTCGTCATAGTGACTGTTGCTAGGTGGGGTGCTCTACAGTGACTGTTGTTGCATACAGTGCTCTAAATAGTTACTGCTGTTGGGTAGGGTGCACTATAATAAATGTAGTTGGGTAGTGTGCTCTATAGTGATTGTTCTTTGGAGTGCTCTAGAGTGACAGTTGTTCGGTAGGGTACTCTATACTGACTGTGGTTTGGTAGAGTGCTCTACAGTGACTGTTGTTGAATATAGTGCTCTAGATAGTGACTATTGTTGAGTAAGGTGCGTTATTGTTATGGTTTTGTGGAGTTCTCCATAACGACTCTTGTTTGCTCGGGTGTTCTATAGTAATTGTTGCTGTGTAGGGTGCTCTATAATGACTATGGTTGAGTAGAGTGCTCTATGCTGACTGTGGCTGGGTACAATGCTCTATGGTGACTATTGCAGGGTGGAGTGTTCTCTAGTGACTGTTGTTGGGTAGAGTGCTCTATAGTGACTGTTATTGGTAGGTTGCTCTATAGTGACTGTTGTTGGGTAGGGTGCTCTATAGTGACTGCTGTTATGTAGGGTGCTCTATACTCCCTGTTGCTGAATAGGGTGCTCTATAGTTTCTGGGTGAACTCCTCTATAGTGATTGTTGATGCATAGTGTGCCCTATAGTGACTGTTGTTGTGTAGGTACTCTAGAGTGACTGTTTTTGGGTTGGGTGCTTTATACTGACTGATGTTGGGAAGGGAGTTCTTTCATAACTGTTGTTCAGTAGGTACTCTATGGTGACTGACGTTGAGTGAGGTGCTCTATTGTGACTGTTGATGAGTAGGGTGCTCTGTAGTTACTGTTATTGTGTAGGTGCTGTGTAGTGAATGTTGTGAAACAGAGTGCTCTATAGTAAGTGTTTTTGGGTGGGGTGTTCTATAGTGACTGTTGCTGGGTAGAATACTTTATAGAGACTGTTTGTTGGGTAGAGTGCTTTTTAGTGACTGTTGTTGTGTAGGGTGCTCTACTGTGACTGTTGTTGTGTAGAATGCTCTATACTGACTGTTGTTGGGTACACAGCTCTATAGGGACTGTTGCTGCATTGGGTGTTATATAGTTATTTTTTGGGCAGGGTGCTCTATATTGACTGATTTGTGGTAGAGTGTTCTATAGTTACTGTTGCTGGGTAGGGTGCTCTATATTGACTGTGGCTGGGTACAGTGCTCTTTAATGACTGTTGCTAATGGTGTGCTCTATGGTGACTGTCGTTGGGTGGAATGTTTTTTAGTGACTGTTTTGGGGTAGGGTGCCCTATAGTGACTGTTACTGGTCAGGTGCTTTATAGTGACCATTGTTGGGTAGTGTGCTCATTAAAGACTGTAATTGATAGGGTGCTCTATAGTGACTGCTGTCAAGTAGGGTGCTCTATACTGACTGTTGCCATGTAGGGTGCTCTATAGTGACTGTTGCTGGGTGAAGTACTCTACAGTGACTGTTGCTGTGTATAGTGCTTTATATTGACTGTTGTTGAGTACTTACTGTAGAGTGGCTGTTGTTGGGTGGGGTGCTCTACACTGACAGATGTTGGGTAGAGTGTTCTATCATGACAGTTGTTGGGTAGGTACACTACAGTGACTTTGGTTGAGTGGGGTGCTATATTGTGACTGTTGCTTGGTAAGGTCCTCTGCAGTGACTATTTTTTGGTAGAGTAATCTATAGTGACTGTTAGGTATGGTGCTCTATAGTGACTTGTGTGGGGTTCCCTATAGTGACTGTTGTTGATTACAGTGCTATATAGATGACTGTTGTTTGTTGAAGTATTGTCTATGGACTATTGTGTAGAGTGCTCTATAGTGATTGTTTTTGGGCAGAGTGTTCTTTAGTGACTGTTGCTGGTAGGGTGCACTATAGTTACTGTTGTTGGGTAGGTGCTCTGTAGTGACTGTTGATGGGTAGTGGGTTCTATTGTGACTGGTGTTGAATAGAATGCTTTATAGTGACTGTTGCTGGGTAGCAGGCTCTACTATAGCTGATGTTGGATAGAATGCTCTATAGTGACTGTTGCTGGTTAGAGTGCTCTATAGTGACCGTTGATGGTTAGAGGGCTCTATAGTGACTGTTTATGGGTAGGTGCTCCAGAGTGACTGTTGTTGGGTGGAGTGCTCTATAGTGATTATGGTTCAGTAAAAGCTCTATGGTGACTTTGTTGGGTAAAGGGTTTTATAGTGACTATTATTTGTATAATCATGTATAATGTTTGCTGTTATGTATGGTGCTCTATACTGACTATTGCTTAGTATGGTGATCTATAGTGACTGTTGCTGGGTGAAGTGCTCTATGCTGACTATTGCTGAATAAGGTGCTTTATAGTGACACTATTTTGTTAGGTACTCTATAGTTACTGTTGTTGATTAAGGTGCTCTGTGGTAACTTTTGTTCCATAGAGTGCTTTATAGTGACTGTTGTTGGGTAAAGTGATCCGTAATAACTGTTTTTGCGTAGTGTGTTCTATACTGACTGTTGGTGGGTAGAGAGCTCTGCAGTGACTGTTGTTGAGTAGGTACTCTATAGTGACTGTTGTTAAGTAGGGTGCTCTATAGTGACTGTTGTTGGGTAAAGTGCTTTATACTGACTGTTGATAAGTAGAGTGTTTTATAGTGACTGTTGCTGGGTAGGGTGCTCTATAGTGACTATTCCTGCCTAGGCTGCTCTATAGTGACTTTTGGTGGGTAAGTGATCTATAGTGACTGTTATTGTGTAGGGTGCTCTATAATGACTGTTGTTGGCTGGAGTGCTCTATATTGACGGTTTTTGCAGAGTGTACTCTATAGTGAATATTGCTGAGTAGTGTTCTCTGTAGTGACTGTTGCTTACTAGAAGGCTCTACAATGACACTTGTTTAGTAGGTGCTTTATAATGACTGTTGTTGGGTAGGTTGCTCTATACTGACTTTTGTTCATAGGTGCTTTATAGTGACTGTTGTTGTTTAGAATGCTCTATAATTATTGCTGTTGGCTGGAGTGCTTATATAGACTGTTGATGGAGAGGGTGCTCTATAGTGAATATTGTTGGGTATTTTGCTCTGTAGTGACTGTTGTTGGGTAGGCTGCTGTATAGTGACGGTTGTTGGGTAGAGGGCTATATAGTGACTGCTGCTGGGTGGAGTGCTCTATAGTTAATTTTGTTGGGTAGACTGCTCTATAGTGATTGTTGCTGGGTAGGATGTTCTATAGTGATGGTTTCTGGATAGTTCACTGTATTATGACTGTTGCTGGGAAGGGGGTTTTATAGTGACTGTTTTTGGGTGTGGTGCTCTATAGTGACTATTGCTGGGTAGGGTGCACTATAGTGACTGTTGTAGAATACATGCTCTGTAGTGACTGTTTCTGAATTAAGTGCTCCACAGTGACTTTTGTTGGGTAGGTGCTCTATAGTGTTCCTGGGTAGAGTGCTCTATAGTGACTGTTTTTTTTCAGGTGCTCTATGATGACTGTTTTTGGGTAGAGTGCTCTCTACTGACTGTTCTTGAAAAGGGTGCACTATTATGACTGTTGCTGGATAGAGTGCTCTATAATGACTGTTTATAATTAGAGAGCTCTATAGTTAATGTTGTTGGGTAGGTGCTCTATACTGACTTTGATGAATAGTGTGCTCTATAGTAACTATTGTTGGGTATGGTGTTCTATAGTGATTGCTCTTGGTAGAGTTCTGTATAGTGACTGTTTTTGGGTAGCTGCTTTAGAGTGATTGTTGTTGAATAGGTTCTCTCTAGTGACTGTTGTTGGGTAAGTGCTCCATAGTGACTGTTGTGTAGGTGTCCTATAGTGACTCTTGTTGTATGTGATGCTCTATAGTGATGGTTGTTCATAGAATGTTTTATAGTGATTGATGTTGGTAGTGTACTCTATTGTGACTGTTTTTTAGTATGGTGCTCTATAGTGATTGTTGCTGGGTAGGGTGCTCTATAGTGACTGTTGTTGGGTGGAGTGCTCTATACTGGCACTTCCTGGGTTGAGTTCTCTATAGTGACTGTTGTTGGGTAGATACTCTGTAGTAACTCTTGGTTGGAGTGCTAAAAAGTGACTGTGGTTGGGAAGGTGCTTTATACTGCCTGTTGTTGTGTAGGGTGCTCTTTACTTACTGTTGTTTGGAAGATGCTCTATAGGTACTGTTGTTGGGTGGAGTGCTGTAAAGTGACTGTTGTTGGGTGGAGTGCTTTGTAGTGACTTTTGTTGGATAGAGAGCTTTCTAGTGACTGTTTCTTTGTAGAGTGCTCTACAGTGACTGTTTTTGGATAAGGTGCTCTATACTGAGTTTTGTTCAACAGAATGTTCTATAGTGTCTATGGTTGGGTAGGTGCTCTATAGTGACTATTTCTGAAAAGGGTGCTCTGTGCTGACTGTTGTTGAGTGCAGTGCTGTATAAGTTACTGTAGTTGGGTAGAGTGCTCTATAGTGACTTTTGTGCAGGGTGCACTCTGTAGTGACTGTTGTTAAATAGGTACTTTATACTTACTGTTCTTGTGTGGGGTGCTTTATACTCTCTGTTGCTGTGTAAGTAATATATAGTACCCTACTTAACAACAGTCACTGCAGAGTGCCTACCAAACAAAAGTCAATATAGAGCCCTCTACCCAAAGACAGTCATTATTGAGAATTGCACCCAACAACAGTCATTATAGTGCATTATACCCAACAACAGACTCTACAGAGCATTTTACAGAACAACAATCACTATAGAGCTCTTACCCAAATGCAGTCATTATAAAGCACTTCACAAAACAACAGTAACTATAAAGTACCGCTCCAGCAACAGTCACTATAAAGCACTCCACTCAGCAACAGTCTACATAAAGCACACCAGCAAACAGTCGGTATAGAGAACCCTATTCAGCAACAGTCACTATAGAGCACCCTACCAACAAGAGTCACTAGACAGCACTCTATCCATTAATAGTCATTACAGAGCACTGTACACAACAGCAGTTATTATAGATAATTGTACACAACAACAGTCACTACAGAGAACCTACCCAACAACAGTCACTATTAAGCACTCTACCCAACAACAGTCACTATAAAGCACCCTAACCAAAAAGCAGTCACTACAGAGCACCTACTAAACAACAGTCAGTATAGAGCATCATACCAAACAACAGTCACTATAAAGCACCTACTTAACAACAGTCACTATAGAGCACCAACCCAACAACATTCAGTATAAAGCACTCTAGCCAAAAACAGTCACTATAAAAAACCTTACCCAACAACAGTCACTATAGAGCACCCTACCCAAAAACAGTCACTACAGAGCACCTACTCAACAACAGTCAGGATAGAGCACTGTACCCAACAACAGTCACTATTGACCACCTACCCAACAACAGTCACTATAGAGCACCAACACAACAACATTCAGTATAAAACACTCTATTCAAAACAGTCACTATAGACCACCATACCAAAGAACAGTAATGATAGATCATGCTACCCAACAGTCACTATAAAGAACATATCAAACAACAGTCACTGTAGAGCATCTACCCAATAACAGTAAATATAGAACACCTACCACAGAAACAGACACCATAGAACACCCTATAAAACAACAGTCTCTATAAAGCACCCTACACAACAGCAGTCACTATAGAGCATCCCACCTAAATAATGTCAGTTTAGAGAAGCCTACACAGCAACACTCACCATAAAGCACCTACCAAAAAAATTCACAATACAGAACCCTACCCAACAGCAGTCACTATAGAAAATTCTACTCAATAACAGTCACTATAAAGTACCCTACCCAGCAGCAGTCACAGTAGAGCACCCTATGCAGCAACAGCCATTATAGTTCACTCTACCCTACATCAGTCACTATAGATTACTCTACTCAGCAACAATTCCTAGAGAGCACCCCACAAAACATTAGGCACTATGGAGCACCTACCAAACAACAGTCAGTATAGAGCACTCTAACTGACAGCAGTAACTATAGAGCCACTACCCTACAACAGTCAGTATAGAGAACCTACCCTACAACATTCACTCTAGAGCACTCTACCGAACATAAGTCAATATAGAGCACTGTCCAAAACAGTAGACGTGATAGAGCACCATACCCAACAACAGTCACTATACAGAACCTACCCAACAACAGTCACTATAGAGCACCTACCCCAAATCTGTAAGTATAGATTTCCTACCCAACAATAAACACTATCAAGCACTCTATGCAGCAACAGTTATTATAGAGCATGACACCCAACAACATTCACCATAGAACACACTATCAAGCAACATTTACAGCAGAACACTGTACCCAGAAACAATCACTATGGAGCACTCTACACAACAACAGTCACTAGAGAGCACACTCTAGCAACAGTCACTATAGAGCACACTACCCAGCAACAGTGACTATTGAGCACCCTACCCAACAACAGTCAGTATAGAGCCCTCTACACAACAGTCACTATAGAGTACTCTACCAAACAAGTGACTACAACTCACTCCATCCAACAAGAGTCACAGTATATTACCCTATCCACCAACACTCAGTATGAGCAATCAATCCACCAATAGTCACTATACAGCACCTACCCAACAGTAGTCACGATAGAACATCCTACCCAACAACAATCACTATGGAGCACTCTACCCAACAACAGTCAGTATACAGAACTTCACTGAATAACAATCACCTATATAGCACTCTACCCAACAACAATCGCTATAGTGCACTCTACCCAAACACAGTTACTATAGAGCACCGTATCCAACAACAGTCACTATGGAAACACCACCTAACCATATTGACTATACAGCATTTACCCAGCAATAGTCCTTGTAGAGCACCTACCCAATAACAGTCACTATGGAGCTTTCTACCCATCAACAGTCACTATTCAGCATTCTGCACAACCACAGTGAATAGAGAAAACTGCACTGAATAACAATCCACTATAAAGCACTCTAACCAACAACAGTCACTATAGTGCACTCTACCCAACCACAGATACTATACATTACCATATCTGAAAACAGTCACTATGGAGCCCTTGCCCCAAAATAGTTACTGTAAAGGACCTACTCAACAACAGTCACTGCAGAGCACCCTACACAGCAATAGTCACAATATATTACCTACACAAAAACAGTCACTATATAATTCTCTACCCAGAAACAGTCAATATAGAGCACCCTACCCAACAACAGTCACTATAGAGCCCCTTATCCAACAACAGTCACTATAGAGCACCCTGCCAACAAGAGTCTCCATAGAGCACTGTACCCAGAAACAGTCATTACAGTAGACCATACTCAACAACAGTCACTATAGTGAACCCTACTCAACAACAGTAACTATAAAGCACTCCATATAATAGTCACCTATAGAGCACTCTACTAAACAACAGTCACTGTAAAGCACCCTATCCATCAACAGTCACTATCGAGCACCATAACAACAACAGTCACAATAGAGCACCCTACCAGGCAGCAGTCACTATAGAGCACCCTACCCAACAATAGTCACTGTAGATCACCTACCCAACAAAGGACACTACAGAGCAACCAGTCAACAACTGTCACTATAGTGAACCTATCCAACAACATTTACTATAGAGCACTCTACTGAACAACATTCACTATACACCACCATTCCCAACAACAGTAACTATAAAGCACTCTACCCAACAACAGTCAATATAAAGCATTATACCCAACAACAGTCACTATATAATATCTTAGAGAGCACTCTACCCAACAATAGTCACTATGGAGCACTCTACCCAACAACTGTTACTATAGAGTATCATATTAAACAACAGGCATTTTGAGCAAACTACCCTACAGTCAGTATAGAGCACCAACCCAACAACAGTCACTTTAGAGCACCTACCCAAAAACAGCCACTATAAAGCACCCTAAACAGCAAAAGTCACTTAAGGTCACCTACCCAAGAATGGTCACAATAAAGTACTCTACCCAGAAACAGTCACAATTAAGTACCCCACCCAAAACAGTCACTATAGTGCACCCTACCCAGCAACAGTCACTACCGAGCACCTACCCAACAACAGTCAGTATAGATTACCCTACCCAACCACATTCACTATAAATTACCCTACCCAACTACAGTCACTATAGATTATCTTACTGAAAACAGTCACTATAGAGAATTCTACCCCGAAAGAGTCACTATAGAGCATGTACCCAACAGTTACTATAGAGCACCATACCCAAAAACAGTCACTCTAAAGAACCTACCCAACAACAGTCACTATAGGGCACTCAAACCAAAAACAGTCACTATAGAGCACTCTGCACAACAGTCACTGTGCAACACTTTACACAACCACAGTCACCTATAGGGCACTCTACTCAACAACAGTCACTATTGAGCACCCCAAACAACACAGGCACTATAGAGCATCCTACCCAAAAACAGTCACTATAGAGCTTTTGGCAAAACACCAGTAAATATAGGCCACTCTGCCAAACCTCAGTCACTATAGAGCATCCTACAGAATAACAGTTACTATAGAGCACTCTACCTAAAATCTGTCACTATACAGCACTCTATTCAGCCAAAGTCACTATAGAGCACCTACCCAACAACATACTTTATAGAGCACTCTACCCAACAACAGTCACTATAGAGAAGTCCACCCAACATTAGTCACTATGGTGCACCATACACAAAAAAAGACACTATAGAGCATTCTACTGAAAAACAGTCACTGTAGAGCATGTACCAAGCAACATTCACTATAAAGCACCCTACTCAGCAGCAGTCACTATAGAGTACCTACCAAGAGCAGTCACTATAGAGCACTCTACCAAACAAGAGTCAGTATAAAGCATGACACCAAACAACATTTAGCATAGAGCACCCTACCCAGCAATAGTCACTATAGAGCTCCCTACCTAGCAACAGTCATTATAGAGCACTCTACCCAACCACAGTCACTCTAGAGTATTCTACCCATCAAGAGTCACTATAGAGCACCTACCCAACCACAGTCACTCTAGAGCACTCCACATGACAACAATCACTATAGAGCACCTACTCAACAGTAGTCAACAAAGAGCACCCTACCCAGCAACAGTCACTGTAGTGCACCCTACCCATCAACAGTCACTATAGAGGACTCCACCCAGCAACAGTCAGTATAGAGCACCCTGCCTGGAAACAGTGATTATACAGCATTCTACCCAGCAACACTCACTACAGATCACCTACCAAAAAACAGACAGCATAGAACACCTCCACAACAACAGGCACTATAGAGCACCCTACCTAACAACAGTCACCTTAGAGCACCTACCCAACAACAGTTAGTATTGAGCACCCTACCTAACAGCAGTCAGTATAGAGCACCCTACCCAATAACAGTCACTATAGAGCACTCCAACCAAAACCAGTTGCTATAGAATACATACTAAGTAAATTTTACTATAGAGCACTCCACCCAGCAAGCATCAGTATAGAGCACCAAATTAAACAAGTCAGTACAGAGCACACTATCCAGCAACAATCACTATAGATCAAATACTGAACAACAGACACTATAGCTCACCTTCAAAACAACAGACACTATAGGAAACCCTACCACACAACAGTCACTATAGAGCACCGTGTCAAAAACAGTCAAAATAAAGAAACTTACCAAACAACAGTCACTATAGTGCACCTACTCAGCAACAGTTACTAGAGAGCACCCTACCCAAAATTAGTCACTCTAAAAAACCTACCCTACAACAGTCACTATAGAGAATGCTAACCAAGAATAGTCACTATGGAACACTCTACACAATAGTCATGATGAAACACTCCACCCAACAACTCACCTATAGAGCACTCTACCCAAGAACAGTCACAATCAAGCACCCCACCCAAAGACAGTCACTATAAAGCACCCAACCCGTCAACAGTTACTATAGAGAACAATACCAAACAACAGTCACAATAGAGCACCTAATTTACAACAGTCACTATACAGCCCTTTTCCCCAAAACAGTCACTGTTGACCACTCTTGTCAACAACAGTCACTCTAAAGCACTGTACCCAACAACAGTCAATATAGAGCACCCACCCCAGCAACAGTCAGGATTGAGCACCCCACCCTGCAAAAGTCACAATAGAGCACCCTACATAACAACACACATTATAGAGCAACTTACCAACAGTCAATGTAGAGCATCCTACATTACAACAGTCAATTTAGAGCTTCTACCCAACAACAGTCACTATGAAGCACTGACCCAACAACAGTCACTATGGAGCATCTACCCAATATCAATCACTATAAAGCACCTACCCAACAACTGTCACTATAGAGCACTCTACACAACAACAGTTACAATAGAGTACCGCATTCAAGAACAGTCACTATGATTACCCTACCTAATAATCACTATAGAGCACTTACCCAACAACAGTCACAATAGATTACTCTATTCAGCAACAGTCACTATAGAGCACTTTACCTGGCAACAGTCACTATAGAGCACTAAACCAAAAACAGTCACTATAAAGCAACCTACCCAGCAATAGTCACCATAGAGCACCTACCCAGCATTGGTCAGGTAAGAGCCCTCCACCAAAAACAGTCACTATTCAGCACCTACTAAAAAAACAGTCAGTATAGAGCACCCTACCTAACAAACATCACTGTAGAGCACCTACCCAACAGCAGTCAATTTAGGGCATTGCACCCAGCAACAGTCACTATAGAGAACCCCACCCATCAACAGTCAGTATAAAGCACCCTACCCAGCAAGAGTCACTATAGAGCACACTACCCAAAAACAGTTATTTTACAACACTGTACAAAGCAACAGTAACTATAGAGCACTTTATTCAACATCAGTCACTACAAATCACCCTAACCAGCAATAATCAGTATAGAACACCCTACACAACAACAGTCACATTGGATATCTTTACCCAACAATAGTCACTATAGTGTACGCTACTTACCAATCATCACTATAGAGCATGTATCCAACAACCATCACTATAAAGCACCCACACAACAACAGTAATTATAGAGGATTGTACCCAACCAAGAGACACTATAGAGCACATTATCCATCAACAGTGACTACAGAGCAACAGACCCAGAAATAAACACTATCGAGCACTGTACTCAACATCAGTCACTATAGAGCACCCTTCACAGCAACAGTCATTATAGAGCACCCTATGCAACAACAGTCACTATAGAGCAACACACTCAACACCAGTCACTATAGAGCACCTGACCCAACAACAGTCACTATAGAGCACCTACCACGCGACAGTCACTGTAGAGCCCTTTACTCAGAAACAGTCACTATAGAACACTACCAAACAACAGTCACTATAGAGCAACTTACTGAACAACAGTCACTCTAGAGAACGCTACCCAACCATAGTCACTATAGAGCACCCTACCCATCAAAAGTTACTATATAGCACCTGACAAACAACAGTTACTATAGAACAATTTACCCAACCACAGTCACTATAGAAAACCTACCCAATAACAGTCACTATAGAGTACCTACACAACAGCATTCACTATAGAGTACTCTACCCAGCAATAGTCACTATAGAGCACTGTATAAAACAACAGTCAAAATAGAACACCATACCAAACAACAGTCAGTATAAAGCACCTACCCAACAACAGTCAGTATAGAGCACCTACCCAAAAAGTGTAACTATAAAGCATCTACACAACAGTCCCTATAGAGCACCCTAACCTACAACAATCAGTATAAAGCCTTCTACCCAAGAACAGTCACCATAGGACACTCTACCAAACAATAATGACTATAGAGCACCCTTCCCCACAGCAGTCAATGTGGAGCACATGACCCAGCAACAGTCAGTATAAAAACCTACTCAAAAACCGTCACTATAGAGCACTCTAATCAACAAGAGTCACTATAGAGCACCTACACAAGAGTCAGTATAAAGCATCCTACCTAACAACAATCACAATGAAGCACTCTACCCAACAACAGTCACTCTAGAGCACTCAACACAACAACAGTTACTATAGAGAAATCCACCAAATAACAATGACCTATAAAGTACTCAACCAAACAGCGGACACTATTACTGCACTCCATGCAATAACAATAACTATAGAGCAGGGTACACAACAGTCATTATGAGTACCATAAACAACAACAGTCACTATAGACTGCCTACCCAGAAACAGTCACTGTGTAGCACGTACCCAACAACAGTGAATATGGAGCGTCCTATCCAGCAACACTCACTAGAGAATAGCTACTTAAAAACAGTCACTATAGAGTACTTTATGAAGCAACAGTCACTATAGAGAACCCCACCCAACAACAGTCACTATAAAGAACAATTCATAGCAACAGTCCCTATAGAGCAAGCAACCACAATAGTCACTAGAGAGCACCCTACCAAGCAACAGTCACTATAGAGCACCATACACAACAACAGTCACTATATAGCAGCCAACCCACAACTGTCACTATAGGGCATTATATAAAACAACAGTCATTGTAAAGCACCTACCCAACAACAGTCTCTACAGAATACTTATCCAACAAAAGTCACTATAAAGAACCTACCCAAAAACAGTCATTTAAGGGCACCTATCCACTGACTTTCTCTATAGAGCATTTTAACAGTCACTATAAAGCACTGTACCCAACAATGGTCACTATGTAGCACCTACACAACAACAATCATTATAGAGCACCTACCTAGAAAAGGACAATAGTGCACTTCCTCAACAACAGTCAATATAGAGAACCCTACCCAACAACAGTCACTATGGGGCACCCCATTCAACAACAGTTACTATAGAGCCATATACCGCAAAACAGTCATAATAGAGAACTTTAATTAACAACAGTCACTATAGAGCACTGTACAAAGCAAGAGTCACTATAGAGCACCCCACCCAGCAAAAGTCACTATATAGTACCTACCAAACATCAATCACTATACAGCACTATATCCAGAAACATTCAGTATAGAGCACCCCACCCAACAACCATCACTATAGAGCACAGAATTTAGCAACAGCCACTACAGAGCACGCTACCCAGCAACAGTCATTATAGAGCCCTCTACACAAGTACAATCACTATAGAGCACACTGTCCAGCAACAGGCACTACAGAGCACTTTACCCTGCAACAGTCACTACAGAGCACCCTACCCACCATCAGTCACTATAGAGCACACAACACAACAGTCACTCTAGAGCACCCCACCCAACAACAGTCACTGTAGAATACCCATGAAGCAACAGTCACTATAGAGCACTCCACCAAGCAACAGAAAGTGTAGAGCACCCCACATAACAACAGTCACTATAGAGCACACTATTCAGCACCAATTACTATAGAGCACCTACCGAATAACAGACACTATGGTGCACCTATGAAACAACAGACACTATAGATCACCCTACCCAAGAACAGTCACCATAGATCACCATACCAAACAACAATCCCAATAAAGCAACCTACCAAAAACAGACACTAATGGAGAATCCTACCCATCAACCATCATTATAGAACACCTCACCCAACAACAGTTTCTATAGAATTCCTACCAAACAACAGTCCCTGTAAACCACTCCACCATGTAACAGTCAGTATAGAGCACCCCATGCAACAACAGTCACTATAGAGCACACTATCCAACAACAGTCACTAAGGAGCACATAGCGAACAACAAACACTATAGCACACCTTCATAAAAACACACTATTGAGCATCTTACCCAACAACAGTCACCATAGAGCATGCTACAGAAACAGTCACTATATTGAATTTTTTTCAAAAACAGTCACTATAGTGCACCTAGTTAAAAACAGTCACTATACTGCACCTAGTTAAAAACAGTTACTATACAGCACCCTACCCAAAAACAGTCACTCAGAAGAACCTACCAAACAATCATCACCATAGAGCACTCTAACCAATAACAGTCACTGGCGAGCACTCTACACAATAGTCACTATGAAACACTCCACCCAACAAGTCACCTATAGAGCACTCTATTCCACAACAGTCACTAGCACCCCATGCAGCAAGAGTCACTATAGAGTACCCTACACAGCAACAGTCACTGTAGGGCACCCTCCCTACAAAAGTCACTATAGAGCACCTTACATAACAAAAGTCACTATAAAGCACCTTCTGATCAACAGTCACTATAAAACACCTACTGAAGACAGTCACTATAAAGCACCCTGCTTAAAAACTCACTATAAAGCACCTAAACAACAACAGTCCCTATAGAGCATCTACAAACCAAAAGTCACTATAGAGAGCTCTGCCCAACAACAGGCACTATAGAGAACTGTACCAAAACCATAGTCACCATAGAGCAATCTACCCAACAACAGTAACTATAGAGCACTCTACCCAACATTAATAACTATAGAACACCATACCAAACGACAGTCACTGAAGAGCACAGTATTCAAAAACAGTCTCTATAGAGCACCTACCCATCAACAGTCACCATAGGGCCTTCGACTTAACAACAGTCACTATAGAGCACTGTACTTAGCAACAATCACTATGGAGCACCCCACACAACAGTTACTATAGAGCACCCTACACAACAGTCACTAAAGAGCACCTATTCAACAATAGTCACTATAGAGCACCCTACATAACAACAGTCACTATAGAGCACCCTACCCAACAACAGTCACTATGGCATACGTTACCCAGCAACAGTCAGTATAAAGTACCCTATGCAGAAAGAATTACTATAGAGCACTCTACCCAACCACAGTCACTGTAGAGCAGCCTACACAGCAACAGTCACTTTAGAATTCCTACACATGAACAGTGACTATGGTGCCCTCTACTCAGCAACAGTCACTATAGAGCACGTACTTAGCAACTGTCAGTTTAGAGCACCCCCAAAACAACAGTCACTATACATCACCTACCCAAAAACAGTCTCTATAGAGCACCATACCCAGCAACAGTCACTATAGAGCACCTACACAACAGCAGTCAGTATAGAGCATCCTAAGTAACAACAGTCTCTATAGAGCACTCTACTGAGCAACAGTCACGATAGAGAACCCCACACAACAACACTCAGTATAAAGCACTCTACCCAGCAACAGTCACTATAGAGCACCCTATCCAACAACAGTCACTATAGAGAACCCCACCCAACAACACTCACTATAAAGCTCTCCAGCCAACAATATTCACCTATAGAGCACTCTACCCAACAACAGTCATTATAGAGCACCCTATACAACAACATTTACTATAAAAGAAACTACCCAACAACAGTCAAAATAGAGCACCCTACCCAGCATCAGTCACAATAGAGCACCCTATGCAACAACAGTCACTATAGAGCAATCTACTCAACATCAATCACTATAAATTATTCTACCCAGCAGAAATAATTATAGAGCACCCTACGCAAAAACAGTCACATTGGAGAACTCCACCCAACAACAGTCACTATAGAGTACACAACCAAAACACAGTCTCTACACAGCACATATCCAACAACCATCACTACAAATTAACCACCCAAAAACAGACACTATAAAGCACCCTACCCAATAACAGTCATTATGGAACACTTACCCAACAACAGTCACTATAGAGCACCATACCCATCAGCAGTCACTATAGATTACCTACCAAACAACAGTTACTATAAAGGATTCTACTCAAAAACTGTCACTATAGAGCTTTCTTCCCAGCAACACTGACTATAGAGCACACTACCCAGCAACAGTCACTCCAGAGCACTCTAAAACACGTCAGTCACTATAGAGCACCACACCCAACAACAGTCAGTATAGAGGATTCTACACAACAAACAGTCACTATAGAGCACCCTACCCAGCAACAGTGACAATAGAGCATTTTAACAAGCAACAGTCGCTGTAGAGCACTCCACCCAACAACAGTCTTCTATAGAGCAGTCTACCCAACAACATTCAGTATAGAGCACCACACCCAACAAAAGTCAGTATAGAGAGACTGTCCAACAATAGTCACTATAAAATACCTTTCCCAGCAACAGTCACTATACAGCACGTACAAACAACAGTCACTATAGAGCACTCTACCCAACAACAGTAACTATAGAAGACCCCACCCAACAAAAATCACTCTAGATCTTTCTTTCCAGTAATAGTCACAATAGAGCCCCTGCCTAACAACAGTCACTATAGAGCACTCTTCCCAACAACAGACACCTATAGAGCAGTCTACCCAACAGTCAGTATAGAGCACCACACCCAAAAACAGTCAGTATAGAGAACCTACCTCAAAACAGTCAGTATACACCACCTTACCCAGCAACAGTCACTATACAGCACCTAATCCAGCAACAATCACTATAGAGCAAATACAAAACAACAGTCACTAGGGAGCTCTCTATCCAGCAACAGTAACTATAGAGCACCCCACCCAACAACAATCACTCTAGATCATCCTACCCAGCAATTGTTACTATAGAGCACCTACCCAACAACAGTCAATATACAGCACTCTATCCAACAACAGTCAGTACAGAGCACCCTACCCAACGCAGTCACTGTAGATTACCCTACCGAACAACAATCAGTATAGAGCACCTTCCTAGCGACATTCACTATAGATCTCTCTACCCAGCAACAGTCACTATAGAGCACTCTACTTAAGTACAGTCACTATAGAACACCCGAGGCAATAACAGTCACTATGAAGCACTCTACCCAAAATCAGTCACTAGAGTTCACCCTACCAAAGAAAATCACTACAGAGCAACTTAACCAAACACAGTCACTATGGAGTAGCTACCAAAAAACAGTCATTATAGAGCACTTTACCCAGCAACAGTCAGTATGGAGTCGTTTACCCAGAAACAGTAACTATAGAGCATCCTATCCAGCAAGAGTCAGTATAGAGCACCTTACTTAACAAAAGTCATTATAGAGCACTGTACATATAATAGTCACTATAGAGCACCCTACGTAACTAAAATTAATATAGACTTCTTACACAACCACAGTCAATATAGGGCACATACCCAATAACAGTCACTAGGGAGCACCTACCCAACATCAGTCACTATAGAGCCCTCTACCTAACAACAGTCACTATAGTTGATCTACTCAAAAACAGTCAGTATAGAGCAACCTCCCCGACAACAGTCACTGTGGAGCACTCTACTCAACAACAGCCACTATAGAGCACCCTACCCAAAACATTCACTAGAGAGGACACTACAAAACAACAGTCACAATAGAGCACTTTACCCACCAACAGTCACAATAGAGCATACTATGAAGCAACAGTCACTATAGAGCAATTTATCCAACATCAGTCACTACAGATTATCTTACCCTGCAACAATCACTATAGAGCACCCTAAGTAACAGCAGTCTTATTGGAGAACTCCAGCAAACAACAGTCAGTATAGAGTACACTACCCAAAAACAGTCACTATGGAGCACATATCCAACAACAGTCACTATAAGGCAATTACCCAAAAACAGACACTATAAAGCACTGTACCCAATGACAGTCAGTATATAGCACCTACACAACAACAGTTACTATAGAGCACCCTGCCCATCAATAGTCACTATAGATCACCTACCCAACAACAGTTACTATAAAGGATTCTACACAAAAACAGTCACTATAAACCTCTCTAACCTGCAACAGTTAGTATAGAGCACACTTCCCAGCAACAGTCACTTTAGAGCACTTTATCCAACATTCGTCACTATAAATCACCCCACACAAAAACAGTCTCTATAGTGGATTCTACTCAACTAACAGTCACTATAGAGCACTCTACTCATCAACAGTGAGTATAAAGCACCCTACCCAGCAACAGTCACTGTAGAGCACTGTACCCAACTTCAGTCACTATAGAGCACTCTACCCAGCAGCAGTCATTATAGAGCACCTAACCAACAAGGGTCAGTATAGAGCACCCTATTGAACAACAGAAACTATAGAGCAATTACCCAAAACAGTCCTTGCAGAGTTCTCTACTCAGCAACAGTCACTACAGAGCACACTACCCAACAATAGTCACTATAAAGCACCCTCCCCAACAACAGTCAATATAGAGCACTCCAGCCAACAACAGTCATTATAGAGCACCCTACCCAACAACAGTGACTGAAGAGCACCTACCCAAAAAAAGTCACTATAGAGCAGCCTACCCAGGAACAGTCACTATAGAGCATTCTACCCGGAAGCAGTCACTATAAAGAACTCTACCCAACAAAAGTCGGTATAGAGCACTCTACCCAGCAACAGTCACCATAGAGCACCCTACCCAACAATGGTCACTATAGAGCACCTACCAAACAACACTCACTATAGAGCTCTCCACCCACCAACAGTCACTATAGAGCACTCTACACAACAGCAGTCACTGTAGAACACCCTAGGCAATAACAGTCACTATGGAGCACTCCTCGCAAAAACAGTCACTATAGAGCACCCTACCAAACAAAAGTCACTATAGAGCAACTCAACCAAACACAGTCACTATAGAGTAATTACCAAAAAATTGTCACTATACAGCACTTTACCCAGTAACAGTCAATATAGAGCCCTTCAGCCAGCAACAGTCACTGTAGAGCAACCTACCCAGCAACAGTCAGTATAGAGCACCCTACTTAACAACAGTCATTATACAGCAGCATACAAATAATAGTCACTATAGAGCATCCTTTTCTAATAAAATCAGTATAGAACTCCTACATAACCATAGTCACTATACGGCTCCTAGACACCCACAGTCACTATAAGGAACCTACCCAAAAACTGTCGCTATAGAGCACCTACCCATCAACAGTCACTATAGAGCCCTCTACTTAACAACAGTCACTATTCATGACCTATGCAACAACAGTCAGTATAGAGCAACTTCCCCAACAACAGTAACTGTAGAGCACTCTACTCATGCATGGTCACTATAGAGAACTCTACACAACAGTCACTGTAAAGCACTCTACCAAACAACAGTCACTTATAGGGCACTCTAACCAACAATAGTCACTACAGAGTACCCCACCCAACAACAGTCACTATAGAACACTTTTAAAACAACTGTCACTATGGAGCACTCGACCCAACAACAGTCACCTATAGAGCAGTTTACCCAACAACAGTCAGTATAGAGCACCAGACACAAAAACAGTCAGTATATGGAACCTACCCCACAATAGTCACTATAGAGCACCTACAAAACAACAGTCAGTATAGAGCACTCTACCCAGCAACTGTTACTATAGAGCACCCCACACAACAACAATCATTCTAGATCTTTTTTTCCCAGCAATAGTCACTAAAGCACCTACCAAACAACAGTCACTATAGAGGACTCCACCCAACAACAGTCACCTATAGAGCAGTTTGCCCAACAACAGTCATTATAGAGCACCACATGTAACAACAGTCATTATAGAGAACTTACCCAACAACAGTCACTATACAAGACCTTACCCAACAACTGTCACTATATAGCACCTTACTCAGCAACAGTCAGTATAGAGCATCCACAAAACAACAGTCACTATAGAGCACTCTACCCAGCAACAGTAACTATAAAGCACCCCACCCACAAACAATCACTCTATGTCTCTCTATCCAGCAATTGTCACAATAAAGCACCTACCCAACAACAGTTATGATGGAGCACTATACTCAGCAACAATCAGTATAGAGCATCCTACCCAACAACAGTCACTATGGAGCACACACCCACTCACTGCACACACTCATTACACCCTCCACTGTGCACACGCCTCACACAAAACACGCCACTGAATACACACAAAAAAGGCAGAAACTCCACATAGCATACACATCACACGGACACAAAACTCACCACACCCACAATCTCCACAGTGCACACACCTCACTCAGACACACACCACTTACAACACTTACACCCTCCACAGTGCACACACCTCACACAGACACACACCACACAGTCCACAGACTCCACACATAGTCTCGAGTGCACATACCTCAGACACACACCACTCATGATACAGAAACTTTACATCACACACCTCACAGAGAAACAGCATGCACCACACAAATTCTGCACACACAAACTGTAATGCACACACATAACACAGACACACACCAATCACCTCACATTTTATTGACAATGCAGGCACGTCATACTTTCACACATCAGTCACCACACACATTCAACACACACTCAGTGCATATATTTTACAGAGACACACACCACTCACCACTCACACAAACTCCATGGTGCTCAGACCTAACACAGACACACACCACTCACCAGCCAAACACATGCAAACTGCACAATAAACACACCTCACACAGGCACACACCATTCTCCACACACACACTCCAAAGTGCAGACACCTCATACATAGACACAACTCACCACGCACACACACCCCACAATGCACACACCATACACAGAGACATACCATGCATTCCACACACTCCACACAAAATCGAAAGTGCACACACCTCAGACATACTCCACTTACCACAGTCACACAGAACAGAGTACACACACCTCACAGAGACATACAGCACACACCACACAAACTCCACCAACACACACCACACTGCACACATATCAAAAAGACAAACACCAATTACCTGATGCCTTATCCAGAATTTCGACACCTCACACTGTCACACACCAGACACCACACAAACTTGACACACACACTAAGTGCACACATTTCACACAAACACACACCACTCAGCACACACACTCCACAGTGCACACACCTCACACAAACACACTGTAGAACACAAACATACTCCACACTGCACACACCTCACAAAGACACACAATACATACCATGCACAGAGACTCCACAGTGCACATGCGTCACACAGACACACAAGATTTACCACATGCACACACTTCACAGTGCACACACCTCAACTGACACACACTACCCACCGCACACATTCAATCTACAGTGCTAACACCTCACAGAAACACACACCAATCAGCACACACACACTTCACCATGCACACAACTCATGCAAACACACAGCACTTACCACGCAAAAACTGTCCACAGTTCCCACACCTTACAAAGACACACAATGCACAACACATACACTTCAGAGTGCAGAAACATAGCACAGAAACACATGACTTACCACACACTGCAGACTCACACTCTACTGTGCGTAGATCTCACAAAGACACATACCACTCATTACACTCATAATACACGGTGCACATACCTCACACAGGAACACACCATTTTCCACACAGACACTCCACAGTGCAGACACCTCACACAGACACACACCAGTCACCACACACACTCCACACACATACACCACAGTGCAGACACCTTAAACAAACACACACCACTTTCACATCCAGGATTGCACACAGCTCACACAGACTCACCACTCAATGCACACATAACACTCCATAGTGCACATATTTAACAAAGACACACACCACTAAACAAACACACACTCCACAATGCACACACCTCACACAAACACACACTATAGAACACACACACTCCACAGTGCACACACCTAACACAGACACACACCACATACAATGCACAGAGATTCCACAGTGCACACACCTCACAGACACACAGCACTCACCATACACACACACTCCACAGTGCACACACCTCCAACAGACACATTCTATTCACACCACACACTTTACAGTGAAGACACCTCACACAGACACAAGACTGACCACACAATACTCAGTAAACACACCTCACACAGACACACAACACCCACCACACACACATTCTGCAGTGCAGAAATTTTACATAGGCACACGACTCAGCAGAAACACACTGCACAATGCGCACACCTCACAAGACACTCATCAATGAATACACACACTCCTCAGTGCACACACCTCACACAGAAACACACCACTCACCAAACACACACAAACTGCAGAGTGCACATACCTCACAAAAACACACACCACTCACCATACACACACACTACACAGTGCACACACCACACACAGACAAACAAGACTCACCAAACACACTTTCCACTGCAGACACCTAACAGACATACCACTCACCACACACACTACACAGTGCACTCATTTCACACAGACACACACCACTCAACGTACACACAATCCAAAGTGCAGATACTTCACACAACCACACACACTCCACTGTGAACACACCTCACAAAGACACACCACACAATACACACACTTAACACACACAGTTTACATAGAACACACATCACACAGACACAAAACTCACCACAAACACTTTTCAGGTGCACTCACCTCACACACACACACCACTCATTAAACAAAAACTTCACAGTGCATACATTTTACACATACACACAACACTCACCATGCACACCCTCCACAGTGCCCACATCTCACACAGACACACACCATGCAGTCTATGGACTCCACACAATCCAAAGTGCACATACCTCAGACACACACCACTCATCACACAGAAATTCTGCAACACACACCTCACAGAGAAATACAACAAGTACCACACAAACTTTACAAACAGACACCACAATGCACACACATTACATAAACAAACACAAATCACCTGACACCTTATCCACAATGCAGACACCTCACACTGTCACACACCAGTCATGACACACATCCAACACTCACAGTCAGTGCACACATTTTACACAGACACACCAATCACCACAAACACACCTTCCACAGTGCACACACATCACACAGACACACACAACTTACCAGGCACACATACTACTCAGTGTAGACACCTCACAAATACACACATTACTCAACACACAAACAGACTCCACACTGTACACACCCTACAGAGACACACACTACTCACTACACACACAATCCACAGTGAAGACACCTCATACAGGAAGGGTACTGACCACAAACACTACACAGTGGACACATCTAACAGAGACACAGAACACTCACCACACACATTCCACTTTGCAGACACCTCACACATGCCCGCCAATCACCACAAACACACACTCCACAGTGCACACACTGCCCACAGACACACACCACACAGCACACAAACACACTGCACTGTGCACACACCTAATTCAATCACACACCACTCACCATACACACACGGTACACATGGCACCCACCTCATGCAGACACACAAGATTAACCAAACACACACACTCACAGTGCACAAAACTCACACAGACACACAGCACTCACCACACAAACTTTGCACAGTGCAGAAACCTCACACAGACAGAAGTCACTCACCACATGCACTCTTCACAGAACACACACCTCAAACAGGCACACACCACTCATTAAACACACACACTCGACAGTGCACACAAATCACAGGGAAACTAATCAGCACAAACACTCCACCATGCACACAATTTGCATTGACACAAACCACTTACCATGCACTCTCCACAGTGCACTCATGTCACTCAGACATGCACCACACAACACACACACTTCAGAGTGCAGATATTAAGCAGACACACACCATTTACCACACACACTGCACACTTATACTCCATGGTGCACACATCTCACAGTCACACACCACTTATCACACTCATACTACACAGTGCACACACCTCACACAGGCACATACCACTCTCCAGACAGACACTCCACAGTGAAGACACCTCACAGAGTCACACACCACTCACCACACACAATCCACACACATACTCCACAGTGAAAACACCTTAAACATACATGCACCACTCACACATTAAGGAGTGCACACAATTAAACCACTCACCACCCACATAACACTCAACAGTGCACATATTTCACACACACACCACACCAAACACAATCCACAGTGCAGACACCAAACACAGACATACACTTACCACACACACTACACAGTGCACTCACCTCACACAGACACACACCACCCACATTACACACAATCCAAAATGCAGACACTCCACACAGACACACACCACTCAACACAAACTCCACACAGACTCCACTGTGCATACAACTGACACAAAAACACACCACTTAATACACACATTTTGTGCACACACTCTACATAGCACAAACCTCACACAGACACAAAATTTAACACATACACTCTCAACATTGCACACACCTCACAAAGACACACACAACTCATCACACACACTACACAGTTCACACATTTCACACATACACAAAACTCACCAAACACTCACCCTCCAGAGTGCACACACCTTACACATAGACACAGCATGCACTCCACACACTTGAAACACTACCCATAGAGAACATACCTAAGACATACACCACTTCCCATACTCACACACTTTAGAGTACACACACCTCACAGAGACACACAGCACACACCACAGAAATTCTGCACACAGAAACCATAATGCACACACATAACACAGACACACACCAATCACCTCACACCTTATCCATTATACAGACACTTCACACTGTCACACACCAGTGACCACATGCACTCAACACACAAAGTGCACACATTTTACACAGACACATAACACTCATCACACACACTCCACAGTGCACACACCTCACACAAACACACACTGCAGAACACACACACTCCAAAGTGCACACACCTAACAAAAACACACCATATACCATGCAAAGAGACCACAGTGCACACCCATCACAAAGACACACATAATTCACCACATGCCCACACTCCAAAGTGCACAAAACTCACACAGACACACAACTCACCACACACACTTTGCACATTGCAAAACTTTACACAAACACAAGTCACTCCCCACACCCATCTTCAGAGTGAACACACCTCACACAGACACACACCACACACTGCACACACACATCCCACAGTCTTAACACCTCACAGTGACACACACCAATCAGCACACACACACTCCACTGTGCACACACTTCAAACAGACACACACCACTTACCACACATGCTGCATACTCACACTCCACTGTGCATACATTTCACACAGAAACACACCACTCATCACATGAACACAACACAGTGCACATAACCCACACAGACACACACCACTCTCCACACACACCCTCAACAGTGCAGACATCTCACACAGAAACACAAGTTACCACACACACTCCACACACATTCTCCACAGTGCACACATTTTAAACAAACATGCACCTCTTACACATGAAAGAGTGCACACAACTCACAGACACATCACTCACCACACACATAACACTCCACAATGCACACATTTTACACAGACACACACCACTCAAAAAACACAAACTCCGTGGTTTACACAGCTCACACAGACACAAAGCAGTCACTACCCACTCTTTATAATGCACAAACCTCACACACACCACTCAGGACATACACACTCCACATAAAAGAAATCTCATACAGACACACGACTGACCACACACACTACACAGTAAATACATTTGACACAGACACACAACACTCACTGCACACACATTCCATAGTGCAGACATCACACACAGGCACACCACTCACAACAAACACAAACTGCACAGTGAACACACCTCACAAAGACACACATCTCTGACCACACACACTCTATAGTGCACACACCTTACGAAGACACACCACTCACTACACAAACACACACAAACTGCACAGTGCACACACATCACACATACACCACTCAACATAGACACACACTACACTGTGCACACACCTTACACAAAAACACCACTCAACAAAAACACAATTTACATTGCAGACACCAAACACAATCATACTACTTATCACATATGCTACACAGTTCACTCACATCACACACACACACACACACCACTCACCACAGACACTCCACACATATTTTACTGGGCATACACATAACACAGACACACACCACTTACACACAATTCATGCACACAATCCACATAGCACAAACCTCACACAGACACAAAACTCAACACACATTCTCCACAGTGCACACACATCCCACAGATACACACCACTAATCACACACATTCCACACAACACACATTTCACAGAGACCCACAACTCAACAATCACACACCCCTCTACAGTGCACACACTGTACACAGAGACACACCATGCACTTTAGACATTCCACATGCAATACATAGTGTTTCTAGGTAGTGTGCTCTATACTGACTGTTGCAGGGTAGTTTGCTCTATAATGACTGTTGTGGTGTAAGTGCTGTATAGTGACTGTTGTTGTGTAGGGTACTCTGTAGTGACTGTTGTTGGCTAGAGTGCTCGATAAGTGACCGTTGTTGGGTGAAGTGCTCTATAGTTACTGATGTTGGGTAGAGTGCTGTATAGTCACTGCTTTTGGGTAGGGTGCTCTATAGTGATTGTTGTTGGGTAGGTAATCAATAGTGCCTGTTTTGGGGTATGGTGCTTTATAGTGACTGTTATTGGGTACAGTGTTTTATAGTGACTGTTGTTGCATAGACCACTCTAGAGTAACTGTTTTTGGGTAGGCGATTCATAGTTACTGTTGTTGGGTAAAGTGCTCTAAATAGTGAATATTGTTGGGTAGTTGATCTATAGTGACTTATTTGGAAGGGTGCTGTATGGTGACTGCTGACTTGTGGAGTGCTCTATAGTGGCTGTTGTTGGGTATAGTACTCTATATAGAGACTGTTTTTGGGTTGGGTGATCTATAGTGACTGTGGTTGTGTAGAGGGCTCTCCAGTGACTGTTATGGGTAGGTGCTTCACAGTGACTGTTGTTAAATACGGTTCTCTATAGTGACTGTTGATGGGCATAGTGCTCTACACTGACTGTTTTTGGGTATGGGGCTCTATACTGACTGTTGTTTAGTAGGGTACTCTTTAGTGACTTTTGCTTGGTAGAGGTTTCTACAGTTAATGTTGTTGTGTAGATGCTGTACAGTGAGTATTGTTGCTATCCAATACTGTTGCTCTATAGTGACTTTTGTTGTGTAGAGTGCTCTATACAGACTTATTGGGTAGGGTGCTTTATACTGACTGTTGTTGGGTAGAGTTCTCTATAGTGACTATTGTGTGGAAGAGGGTTCTATAGTGACGGTTTTTGTGTAGGTGTTCTATAGTGACTGTTGTTAAATAGTGTGCTCTATAGCGACTGTTGTCGGGTATGGTGCTTCATAGTGACAGTTGTTGGATAGAGTTTCCTATAGTGACTGTTGTTGGGTAGAAGCTCTATAGCAATTTTTGTTTCATAAGTGCTTCATACTTACTGATTTTTAGTTGGTGCCATATTTTGACCATTGTAGGGTAGGTGCTCTACAGTGACGGTTGTTGGATATGGTGCTCTATAATGACTGTTTTTGGTAGGGTGCTTTATAGTGACTGTTGTTTGCAGGATGCTCTATGGTGACTCTTTTGGGGTAGGGTGCTCTACAGAGATTGTTGCTGGGTAGGGTGCTCTATAGTGACAGTTGTTGACTGGAGTGCTCTATAGTGACCATTACTGGCTAGAGTGCTCTATAGTGATTGTTGTTGGGTAGGTACTGTATAGTGACTGCTGTAGGGTGGTGTTCTCCATAGTGACTGTGTTTGAATAGGTGCTCTATATTACCTTTTGTTGATTATGGTGCTCTTTAGTGACTGTTGTTGAATACCATGCTGTATTGTGAAAATTGTTGGAGAGCCCTCTAGAGTGACTCCTGTTAAGTAGGTGCTCTATACTGACTGTTGTTAGGTAGGTTCTCTACAATGACTATTTTTGGGTAGGTGCTGTATACTGTTGTTGGGTAGGGTGCTCTATAAGAACTGTTGTTAAGTGGAGTGTTCTATAGTGGCTGCTGTTTTCTGGAGTGCTCTGTAGTTACTGTTGTTGGGTAGGTGCTCTATAGTGTCTGTTTTTGGGTAGAGGGCTCTAGATAGTGACTGTTGTTGGGTAGGGTGCCCTATAGTGACTGTGGTTGGGTAGAGTGCTCTATGGTGACTGTTGCTGGATAGGATGCTATATAGCGACAGTTGCTGAGTAGAATATTCTATGGTGACTGTTGTTGGTTATGGTGCTCTATAGTGACTGGGAGTAGGGTGTTGTATAGTGACAATTGTTGGGTAGGTGTTATACAGTGACTGTTGCTCTGTTGGGTGCTCTATAGTGACTGTTGTTGGGTACAATGTGATATTGTGACTTTTGTTGGTTAGAGCATTCCAGAGTGACTGTTGTTGGGTAGGTGCCTTATACTGACTGTTGTTGGGTCAGTGCTCTATAGTGACTATTGTTGCATGGGGTGTTCTATAGTAACTGTTGTTGGGTAGGGTGCACTATAGTGACTGTTGTTTGGTGGGTGGCATGCTCAATACTAAATGTTGCTGGGTAGAATGCTCTATAGTTAATGTTGTTGGATAGAGTGCTCTATAGTGACTTTCTGTGTAGGGTGCTCTATATTCACTGTTGCTGGGTAGAATGCTCTATAGTGACTTTTGGGTAGAATTGCCTATAGTGACTGTTGCTGGATAGAGGATTCTACAGTTACTGTTGTTGGGTAGGTGCTCTACCGTGACTGTTGCTGGGTAGAGGGATATAGATAATGACTGTTTTAAGTAGGGTGCTCTAGAGTGACTCTTGTTGTGTACAGTGCTCAATAGTAACTGTTGCTGGGTTAGGTGCTTTATTGTTACTGTTGCTGTGTAGCATACTCTATACTGACAGTTGTTGGGTAAGGTGCTCTATAGTGACTGTTGTTTGTTAGGTGCTGTATAGTGACTGTTTTTGGCTAGGGTGCTGTATACTGATTGTTGTTGGCTAAAGTGCTTTATATTGACTTCTGTTGGGTAGGGTGCTCTATAGTGACTATTGTTGGGTTGCATGCTCTGTAGTGACTGTTGCTGGGTGTGGTGGTCTCTAGCATCTGGTTTTGTGTAGAGTGCACATACAATGACTCTTCCTGGGTAGGGTGCTTTATAGTCACTGTTGCTAGGTAGGATGCTGTATAGTGACTCTTGTTTTGTAGAGTGCTCTATAGTGACTTTTGCTGGGTAGTGTGCTCTATAGTGACTGTTTCTGCATAGTGTGTTCTATAGTGACTGTTGCTGAGTAGGGTGCTTTATACTGACTGTGGTAGGGTGGGGTGTTTTATAGTGACTGTTGCTGGGTTGGGTGCCCTGTAGTGACTGTTATTGGGTAGAGGGCTTTAGATAGTGACTGTTTTTGGGTAGGGTGCTCTATATTGACAGTTGTTGCGTACAGTGCTCTATAGTAATGGTTGTTTTGTAGAGTGCTCTATAGTTACTGTTCTTTGATAGGGTCATCTATAGTGACTCTTGTTGTGTTGAGTGCTCTATAGTGAGTGTGTTTTTTAGAGGGCTCTATAGTGACTGTTTTGGGGTAGGTGCTTTATAGTGACTGTTGTTGGGTAGAGTGCTTTTTAGTGACTGTTGTTGGGTAGAGTACTCTATAATGACTGTTGCTGGGTAGGTGCTCTATAGTGACTGTTGTTCAGTACAATGCTCTATAGAGTCTGTTGTTGGGTATGTTGCACTATAGTGACTGTTGTTTGGTGGAGTTCTCTATAGTGACTGTTGTTGGATAGAGTGCTCTAGATAGTGATTGTTGTTTAGGGTGATCTATAGTGACTGTTGTTAAGTAGGTGCTCTATAGTTACTGATGTTGGGTAGGTGCTTTATAGTTATTGTTTTTGGGTAGGTGCTCTATAGTGACTGATGTTTGTTAGGTTGATGTATAGTGACTCTTGTTGGGTAGTTGCTCCATAGTGTCTGCTGTTAAGCAGGAGCTCTATAGTGACTGTTTTTAAGTAGTGTGCCCTATAGTGGCTTCTGTAGGCAGGGTGCTTTCTAGTGACTGTAACTGTTGTTGGGTAGAGGGCTGTAAAGTGACTGCTGTAGGGTAGGTTATCTATAGTGGCTATTGTTGGGTCAGTGCTCTGTAGTTACTGTTGTTAGGTGGAATGCTGTATAGTGACTGTCAGGGTAGGGTGCTCTAGAGTGACTTTTGTTGTGTAGAGTTCTCTATAGTTACTGTTGCTGCATAGGTGCTCTATATTGCCTTTTGTTAGGTAGGGAGATCTCTAGTGACTATTGTTAAATAAGCACATTTTTGTGACTGTTGCTGGAAAGAGTGCTCTATATTGACTGTTGTTGCATGGGGTGCTCTATAGTGAATGTTGCTGGGTATAGTGCTCTATAGTGACTGTTGTTGGTTAGGATGCTCTATACTGACTGCTGTTGCGTGGAAACCTCTATAGTGAATATTGTAGAATAAATTCTCTTTTGTGACTGTTGCTGTGTAGGGTGTTTTATTGTGACTGTTGTTGCGTGGGGTGCTCTATATTCACTGATGCTGGGTAGAGTGCGCTATAGTGACTTGTTCAGTAGAGAACTGTATAGTGACTGCTGATGTGTAGGTGCTCTATAGTCACATTTGTTAAATAGTGTGCTCTATGGTGAATGTTGTTGGGTATGGCGTTCTATAGTGATTGTTGTTGGAAAGAGTGCTGTATAGTGATTGTTGTTGGGTAGGTGCACTATATTGACTTGTTTGCTATGTCCCTCTGTAGTGACTGTTGTTGGGTACTGTGCTCTGTATTGACTGTTGGTGGATAGAGTTCTCTTTGTGATTGTTGTTGGGTAGGTGCTCTGTAGTGAATGTTGGTGGGTAGGTGCTTCATAGTGACTGTTGTTTGGTAGGGTGCTTTAGAGTTATGGTTGTTGGTTGGGTGCTCTATAGTGACTGTTGATGGATGGGGTGCTCTATAGTGAGCCTTGCAAGGTAGGGTGCTCTATAGTGACTGTTCTTGAGAAGGCACATTATAGTGAATGATGTTGTCTGGGGTGCTTTATATTGTCCTTTGTTGTGAAGGTGCTCTATAGTGATTGTTGTTAGGTATGGTGCCCTACAGTGACTGCTGTTGGCAGGGTGCACTGTAGTGACTGTTGTTGCATAGAATTTTCTATCATGACTGTTGTGGAATAGGGTGATATGTACTGACTGTTGTTGTGTGGAGTGCTCTATAGTGATTGTTTTCGGGTAGGGTGTTCTATAGTGACTGCTGTTGGGTAGAGTTCTGTATAGTGAATGTTGATGGGTGGAGAGCTATATATTGAGTTTTGTTGGTAAGGTGCTCTATACAAATTGTTGATGGGCAGGTTGCTTTATACTGACTATTGTTGGGGGCTCTATAGTGACTCTTGTGTACGTGCTGTATAATTGTTTTTCGGTAGGTGCTCTATAGTGATAGTTGTTAGGTAGAATATTCTATAGTGACTGTTGCTGGGTTGAGTGCACCATAGTGACTGTTGCTAGGTAGAGTGCTGTACAGTGACTTTTCTTGAGTAGGTTCTTTATAATGACTTTGGTGGGATGCTTTATAGTGTCTGTTGTTGGGTAGGTGCTCTATTGTGACTGTTGTTCGGTTGTGTGCTCTATAGTGACTGTTGTTTTTATGTGCTCTATAGTGACTTTTGTTGGTTAAGGTTATCTACAGTAACAGTTGTTCGGTAGTGTGCAGTATACTGACTGTTTCTTGGTAGAGTCCTCTATAGTGTCTGTTGTTGCTTGGGGTGCTCAATAGTGACTCTTGCTTGATAGGGTGTTCTATAGTGACTGTTTTGGGGTAGAGTGCTTCAGATAGTGA
This sequence comes from Saguinus imperator, assembly GCA_004024885.1. Taxonomy (NCBI): domain Eukaryota; kingdom Metazoa; phylum Chordata; class Mammalia; order Primates; family Cebidae; genus Saguinus; species Saguinus imperator. Next base: position 55,987 of record PVHO010010901.1, read on the forward strand.
CTGTTGTTGGGTATTTGCTCTATAGTGATTGTTGTTTGGTAGGGTGCTCTATAGCAAATGTTTTTGAGTAGGTTGCTCTATAGTGACTGCTGTTTTGTGGGGTTCTTTATAGTAAATGTTGTTGGGTATAGTGCACTTTATGTGACTGTTGTTGGGTGGAGTGATCTATAGTGACTATTTTGTAGAGTGCTCTATAGTGATTGTTGTTGTGTGTAGTTCCCTGTTGTTACTGCTGTTGGGTATGGTGCTCAATAATGACTGTTGTTGGGTAGGAAGTTCTAAATACTTACTGTTATTGTGTAGGGTGCTCAATAGTGACTCTTGTTGTGTAGAGTGCTCTATCGTGACTGTTTTTGGGTAGAGGGCTCTATAGTAAGAGTTGTTGGTAGGTGCTTTATAGTGACTGTTGTTGGGTGGGGTTCTCTATTGTGACTTTTGTTGGGTAGAGTGCTCCATAAGTGTCTGTTGTTGGGTGAAGTGCTCTATAGAAACTGTTGTTGGGCAAAGTGCTCTATAGAGACTCTTGCTGTGTAGAGTGCTCTACAGAGACTTGTTGGGTAGCTTGCTCTATACTGACTGTTTTTTGGTAGGTGATCTATAGTGACTATTGTAGTGTATGATGCTCTATCGTGACTGTTTTTGGGTACGCTGCTCTATAGTGACTGTTTTTAAGTATGGTGCAGTATTGTGACTTTTTTTGGGTAGAGTGCTCCATAGTTACTGTTGTTAAGAAGATGCCCTCTACTGACTGTTTCTGTGTAGTTGCTCTATTATGAGTTTTGTTGGGTATGTGCTCTATAGTGACTGTTGTTTGTTTTGGTGCTCTATAGTAACTGCTGTAAGGTAGGGTGCACTATAGTGAATGTGGTGTGGAGTGCTCTATAGTGTCTGTCGTTAGGTGGGGTGCTCAATACTGAGTGTTGCTGGGTGGGGTACTCTATAGTGACTGTTGTTGAGTAATGTGCTCTAGACACTGACTGTTGTTGGGTAGGTGCTCCATAGTGATTGTTGTTGAATAACATGCTCTATAGTGACTTCTTTGGTGTAGGGTGCAATATAGTGCACCCTAAAGAGCAAACAACAGTGACTGTTGTTTGGGGGGTTCTTTATAGGGACGGTTGTTGGTTACAGTGCTCTATAGGTGACTGTTATTTGGTAGGGTACATTATAGAGATTGTTGTGTAGGTGCTCTACAGTGACTGTTGCTGGGTAGCGAGTTCTATTGTGACTGGTGTTGGGTAGGGTTCTCTATAAAGACTGTTGCAGGGTAGAGTGCTCTATAGTGACTGTTGCTCGGTATATGACCCTATGGTGACTGTTGATGGATAAGTGCTCCATAGTAACTGTTGCTGTGTAAGTGTTCTGTAGTGACTGTTGTTTGGAAGGAGTTCTATAGTGACTGTTGTTGGGTAGGGTGCTCTATAATGACTATTATTTGTACAGTGCTCTATAATGACTGTTGTTAAGTAGGGTGCTCTATACTAACTGCTGCTGGGTAGGGCTCTCCATAGTGAGTGTTGCTAGGTGAAGTGCTCTATACTGACTGTTGCTGGGTAAACTGCTCTAGGGTGAGAGTTTTTTGGTAGGTACTCTATAGTGACTGTTGTTTGGTGAGGTGGTCTATAGTGACTTTATTTCAGTAGGTAGCTCTATAGTGACTGTTGTGGGATAGAGTGCTCCATAGTTACTGTTTTTGCATAGGGTGTTCTATAGGGACTGTTGTTTAATAGTGTGCTCTATAGTGTCTGATTTTGGGTACCATGTTCAATAGTGATTGTTTTTGGGTAGGGTGCTCTATAGTGACTGTTTTTGGTTAGGTGCTCTATAGTGACTGCTGTTGGGTAGGTTACTCTATAGTGACATTTCTTGGGTAAAGTGCTCTATAGTGACTGTTGTTGGGTAGAGTTCTCTATAGTGATTGTTGTTGGGTAGGTGCTCCATTGTGACTGTTGGTGGGTATTTTCTCTGTATTGAGAGTTGTTGGGTAGGTGCTCTATAGTGTCTGGTTTTGGCAGGTGCTCTATAGTTGTTAGGTAGGGTGCTCTATAGTGAGTGTAGTTGGTAGGGTGCTCCATAGTCACTGTTGCTGGGTGGGGTGTTCTATAGTGAGTGTTGTTGGGTAGGGTGCTCTACAGTGACTTTTGTTGGGTAAAGTGCTCTATAGTGACTGTTCTTGTGTATGGTGTACTACAGTGACTGCTGATGAGTAGGGTTCTTTATAGCAACTATTGTTGAATACATGTTGTTTAGTGACTGTTGCTCTGTATCGTGTTCTATAGTGACTGTTGCTAGGTGGGGTGCTCTGTACTGACTGTTGCTTAATAGAGTGCTCTATAGTCACTGTTGATGGGTAGAGGGCTCTATAGTAATTGTTGTTAGGTAGAGTTCTCTATAGTGACTGTTTCTGTGTTGTTGCTTTATAGTGACTGTTCATTGGTAGGTGCTCTATTCTGGCTGTTGCTGCATAGGGTGCTCTATGGTGACTGTTGCTGGGTAGCATGCTCCATAGTGACTCTTGTTGGCTAGGATACTCTCTAGTGACTGTTGTTGGGGAGGGTGCTCTCTAGTGACTATTGAATAGGTGCTCTTTACTGACTATTCCTGGGTAGGGTGCTCTGTAGTGACTGTTGTTGGGTGGGGTGCTCTATGGTGACTGTTGCTGTATAAGGTGCACTATTGTGAATGTTTTTGAGTGGAGTGCTCTACATTGTCTGTTGTTGGGTGTGGTGCTCAATACTGACTGTTGCTGCATGGGGTGCCCTATGGTGACTTGTTAGGTAGAGTGTGCTATATAGTGACTGTTGTGGGGTAGGTGCTCCATGGTGCCTGTTTTAGGGTAGGGTGCCCCATAGTGACTGTTGCTGGGTTGGGAACTTTATAGGGAGTGTTGTTGGGTGGAGTGTTCTATAGTGACTGTTGTTGGGTATGGTCCTCTATAGTGACTTGCTTGGTAGGGCGCTCTATAGTGACTGTTGCTGTGTAGAATGCTCTACACTGACTGTTTTTGGGTAGAGTGCTCTATAGCGGCTTTTTTGGGTAGGGTGTTCTGTAGTGACAATTGTTGGGTAGGTGCTCTATAGTGCCTGTTGCTGGGTAGGGTGCTCTATACTGACTGTTGTTGGGTTCAGTGCTGTATAAGTGACTGTTTTTGGCTGGCATACTCAATAGTGAATGTTGTTATGTAGAGTGTTCTATAGTGACTGTTGTTGAATAGGTGTTTTACAGTGACTGCTGTTGGTTAGGGTTCTCTATAGTGTCTTTTGTTGGGTAGGTACTCTATAGTACCCACTCAACAACAGTCACTGCAGATCACCTACCCAAAAACAGTCACTGTTGGGCCCTCTACCCAATAACCATCACTAGAGAGAACTCCACCCACAAACAGTCACTATAGTGTACCATACCCAACAACAGACTCTATAGGGCATACCACCAAACAACAGATACTATAGAACACCTGCTCAACAACCGTCACTATGAAGCACCCCACCCAACAACAGTCATTATAAAGTACCTCTCCAAAAAGGTCACTATAGAGCACTCTACCCAACAAGAATCTGTATAAAGCACACCACCCAACAGCAGTCAGTATAAAGTACCCAACTAAGGAACAGTCACTATAGAGCACCCAAACTAGCCACAGTCACTATAGACCAGTATACACAAGAGTAACTATAGAGTATCCTACCCAGTAAGAGTCACTATAGAGTACCTACCCAACAACAGTCAGTGTAGGGCACCCCACTGAGCAGCAGTCTCTACAGAGCACCTACCCAACAATAGCAACCAAGCACACCCTACACAGCAACGATTAGTGTAGAGCACCATACCCAGCAACAGTCAATATAGAACACTCTACCCAACAAGAGTCACAATAGAGCACTTTACCTAGCAACAGTCACTATAACAGCACCTACCAAACAGTCACTATAGATCACCCTTATTGGCAATAGTCATTATAGAGCACTCTACCAGCAACAGTCAGTGTAAAGAACCCCACCCAAAAAGAGTCAGTATAGAGCACCATATCCAGCAATAGTCACTATAGAACACCCTACCCAACAATAGTCATTATAGAGCACCCTACCAACAAGAGTCGCTATAGAGCACTCTACCCAGCAACAGTCATTATAGAGAACCATACTCCACAAGAGTCACTATAAAGAACCTTACCCAGCAACAGTCACTGTAAAGCACTCCACCCAACAACCATCACCTATAGAGCACTCTACACAACAGTCACTATAAAGCACCCCACCCAACATCAGTCACAATAGAGCACATACCCAACAGTAGTCAGTACAGAGCACCCTACCCAGTACCATTCAATATAAAGCACATAAACAACATCATTCACTAGAGAAAACTCTACCCATCAACTGTCACTATAGAGCACCCCACCCACAGCAGTCACTATAAAGCACACTACACAACAACAGTCACGATAGAGCACCTAACCAACAGCAGTTACTATAGAGCACCCTACACAACAGATGTCACTATAGAAGAACCTAACAAGCACCAGTCACTGTAGAGCACCTATGCAACAACCGCCAGTTTAGAGCACCCCACCAACAATGGTAACTATACAGCACCTACCCAAAACAGTCACTCTAGAGCACCATACCAAACAGTCACTAAAGAGCATGTACCCAACAACACTCACTATAGACAACCCTAATCAGCAGAGTCACTATAGAGCACTCTACCCAGAAACAGTCAATATAGATAACCCCACCCTACAACAGTCACCAATAGAGCACTCTATGAAACCACAGTAACTATACAGCACTCTACCCAACAACAGTCAATATAGAGCACTCTACAGAATAGCCACTATAGAGCACTCCACCCAACAATAGTCACCTATAGAATACTCTACCCAACAACAGTCACTATAGAGCACTTCACTCCAACAACAGTCACTATATAGCACACTACCAACAAGAGTCACTAGAGAGCATTATACACAGCAACAGTCATTATAAAGCACCGTATCCAAAATCAGTCACTATAGAGCACTCTACCTAGCAATGCTCACTATAGAGGACTCCACCAACATCAATCACTGTAGAGCACTCTGCACAGCAGCAGTCACTACAGAGCACCTAACTAACAACAGCCACAATAGAGCATATACCCAAAAACAGTCACTATAGAGCACCTACCCTACAAAAAGTCACTATAGAGCACCTACCAAACAACTGTCACTAAAGAGCAATCTAATTAACAACAGTTATCATAGAGCAGTGTATCCAACCACAGTCACTATATGCACCCTTCCCAGCAACAGTCACTATATAGCACATACCCAACAACAGTCACTATAGAGTGCCATACACAACAGTCATTATGAAGCACTCTACCCAACAGTCACCAAAGATCACTCTAAAAAACAACAGGCAGCAAAGAGAACACCATCCAATAAAAATTACTTATAGCACACACTACCCAACTGTCATTATAGTGCATCCCACACAAAATCAGTAACTGTAGAGCACCTACTCAAAAGTAATCAATATGAGCAGCCTACCCAGCAACAATCACTATAAAGCACCTACCCAACAATGGTTACTATACTCTACCCAGGAATAGTAATTATAAAGCACCCCACCAAAAAATAGTCACTATAAAGCACCCTACCCAGCAACAGTCATTATGGAGCACCTACCCAGCTACAGACACTATAGTGCACTCTACCCAAAAACGGTCTTCATAACGTATTCTACCCATTAATAGCACTATATCTAGAGGGCCTCAGTATAGAGCACCTACCCAATGACAGTCACCCTAAAGCACCCTACTCGCCACAGTCACTATAAAGCACTTACCCAACAGTAGTAACCAAAACACACCCTACCCATAAACAGTCACTGTAGACCACCATACCCAGCAACAGTCACTGTAGAGAACCTACCCAGCCACAGTCAGCTTAGAGCACCCCAACAACAGGCACTATACAGCACCTACCAGAAAACAGTCACTATAGAGCACCCTACCAAGCAACATTCACTATAGAGCACTTACCCAACAACAGTCACTCTAGAGTACCCTACCCAGCAACAGTCACTATAGAGCACTCTACCCAGCAACAGTCCCCATAGAGAACCTCACCCAGCAACAGTCACTATAGAGCAACTACCCAGGAACTGTCAGTTTAAAGCACCCCACCAAACAAAGTCACTATACAGCACCTACTCAAAAACAGTCACTATAGATCACCCTACCCAGCAATATTTACTATAGAGCAATTACCCAGCAACAGACACTGTAGAGCACCCTACCCAGAAACAGTCACTATAGAGCACTCTACCCAGCAACATTCACTATAGAGCACTTATGCAACAACAGTCACTGTAGAGCACCCTACCCAGCAACAGTCACTATAGAGAACCCCACCCAGCAACAGTCACTACAGAGCAGTCCACCCAGCAACAGTCACTATAGAGCACCCTACCCAGTGACAGTCACTATATAGCACACGACAAACATCAGTCACTATACAGCACCATACCTAACAACAGTCACTATAGAGCACCTTCCAAACAACAGTCACTATAGAGCCCCTACCCAACAAGGGTCACTATAGAGCACCTACCCAATGACAGTCAGTATAAAGCACCCTAGCTAACAACAGTCCATATAGAGCATTTTTCCAACAACAATCACTATATAGCTCTCTATGCATCAACAGTCACTATAGAAAACTCTACCCAGCAACAGTCTCTATAGAACACCCTACCCAAAAACAGTCACTATATAGCACACTATTCAACAACAGTCACTATAGAGCACCCTACCCAAAACAGCCAGTATAAAACACCTACCCAACTATGGCCAGTCTATAGCTCCACACCCAACAACTGTCTCTGTAGAATACCTAATCAAGTACAGTCACTATCGAGCACCCTACCTAGCAGCAGTCACTATAAAGCACCCCACCCAGCAACAGTCAATATAGAGCTCTCTACCCAACAACAGTCACTATAGAGCATCCTAACAGCAGTCACTATAGAGCACCTATGCCACAACAGACACTGTAGAGCACCTAAACCACAACAGTAACTATGTAACACCTACCCAACAACAGTCACTAGGAAGCGCTTACCTAAAAACAGTCACTATAGAGAACTTTCCAGCAACACTCACTATAGAGCACCATACCCAACAACAATCACTATAGAGCAACCTACCAAACAACAGTCACTATAGAGCACCTACCCAAAACAATCACTATAGAGCACGTACCCAACAACTGTCACTATAGAGCAGTCTACCCAACTGCAATTATTATTGAATACCATAAAAAACAGCAGTCACTATAGACCACACTATTCAACAACAGTCACTATAAAGCACCTACCATCAACAGTCACTATAGAACCGTCAACCCAGCAATAGTCACTATAGAGCACTCTACCCAGCAAAGTCACTATAGAAAGCCCTACCCAGCAACGGTCACCAAAGATCACCTGTTCAACCATAGTCACTATAGATTACACAAAAACAGTCATTATAGAGTACCCTACCAAAAAACAGTCACTATAGATTATGTACCAAACAACACTTACTATAGAGCACCCTACTCAGCAGAGTCACTATAGAGCACTCTAGCCAGCAACAGTAAATATAGAGGACCTTACCCAACAACAGTCATCAATAAATCACTCTACAAAACCACAGTAACTATACAGCACTCTACTCAACAACAGTCACTATAGAGCACCCCATTCTACATCAGTCACTATAGAGCAGTCTACAAAGCAACAATCATTATACAGCATCGTACCCAAAATCAATCAGTATATAGCACTCTACCTGGCAATGTTCACTATTAAGCACTCCACCCATAACAGTCACTATAGAGCAACTAATAAACAACAGTCACTATAGAGCACATACCCAACAACAGTAAATAAAGCACACTCTAACAACAGTTATTATAGAGCAGCATACTTAACAATAGTCACTATGTTCACCCTTCCCAACAAGAGTCACTATATAGCAATACCCAACAATGGTCACTATAGAGTGCCATACCCGAAAACAGTCATTATAAAGCACTCTACCCAACAACAGTCACCATAGAGCACTCTGCACAACAACAGTAAGTATAGACAACACCACCCTACAAAATTCACCTATAGGGCATGCTAACCACCAACAGTCACTATCGATCATCCCACTCAACAACAGTCAATATACAGCTTCCTACCCAGCAAAAGTCACTATAAAGCACTCTACCCAACAAATTTCAATGTAGAGCACCTACCCAACAACAGTCACTATAGAGCCCTCTACAACAAAACATTGACTATAGAGCACTCTACCTAACAACAGTCACTATAGAGCACTCTATGCAACAACAGTCACTATAGAGAACTTCACCCAACAACAGTCACTATAGTGCACTATACCCAACAACGGACTCTATGGAGCATTCTACCTAACAACAGTCCTATAAAGCACCTACCAAACAACAGTCAGTATAACACACCCCACCCAACAACAGTCACTACGCGGTACCTATAAAACAATCGTCATTATATAGCACCCTACCAAGCAACAGTCATTATAGAGCACTCTACCAAACAAGTCACTATAGAGCACTCTACAGAAAAACAGTCACTATATAGCACTCTATCTAACAACAGTCACTATAGAGCATCTTACCTAACAACAGTTGCTATACAGCACTCTACAAAACAACAGTCACTATGGAGCACTCTACCCGACAACTGTCACTATAGAGTGCCCTACCCAAGAACAGTCACTATCTAGAGCACTCTACACAATGGTCACTATAGATAAATGCACCAAACAACAGTGACTAGAGTGCAACATACTCAAAAACAGATTCCATCGAGCATTTTACCAAACAATGCTCACCATAGAGCACCTACAAAGTAACATTCACTATAGAACACACCACCCCAAAACATTCAGTATAGAGCACCATACCCAGCAACAATCATTAAGAAAAACCCTACTTAGCCACAGTCACTATATAGTAATCTACCCAACAATAGTCTCTATAAAGTATCCCAACCATCAAGAGCACTTTATCTAGAGAACCTCACTATAGAGCTCCTACTCAATGACAGTCACTCTAGAGCACCCCACTCAACAACTGTCACTATAGAGCACCTACACAAGAGTAGTCACCAAAGAGAACTCTACTCAGCAACAGTTACTGTAGACCACCCTACCCAGAAACAGTCACTGTAGACCGCCATACTTAGCAACAGTCACTGTAGATCACTCTACCCAACAACAGTCACTATAGAGCACCCTACACAGCAACAGTCACTATAGAGCACCTATTAATTAACCATCAGTTTAGAGAACTTCACCAAAAACGTCATTATACATCAGTTACCATAATCAGTCAGTATAGAGCACCCTACCCAGCAACAGTCACTATAGAGCACCTACACAACAGTCACTATAAAGCACTTTACCCAGCAACAGTCACTATATAGCACTCCACCCAACAACAGTCACTATAGAGAACCCCACCCAGCAACAGTCACTATAGAGCACCCTACCCAGCAACAGTCACTATAGATCACACTACCCTACAACAGTCACTATAGAGCACCCTACATAACAACAGTCACTATGGAAAGCCTTTTGAACAACAGTAACTATAGAGCACCTACCCAACATGAGTCGCTATAGAGCACCTACCCAACGCTAGTCAGTAGAGAGCATCCTACCCAACAACAGCCATATAGTGCTCCTTTCCAACAACAGTTACTATAAAATTCTCTTCACATCAACAGTCACTATAGAGAATTCTACCCAACAACAGTCACTATAGAACACGCTGTTATTGATCTTGAGAAAACAAATTCTAAACAATTATTTCTGCTTATGAAGAACTTTAAAAAAATAGAAAAAGAACATGGTACCCAAAAACAGTCACTATAGTGCACCCTACCAAACAACAGTCACTATAGAGCACACTACCAACAACTGTCACTATGGAGCACTGCACCCAACAACAGTTACTCTAGAGTACCTATTCAAGAACAGTCACTAAAGAGCAGCAGTGACCCTACCTAGCAGCAGTCACTATAAAACACCAAACCCCAAAACAGTCACTATAGAGCACCCTATCTATCAACAGTCAGTATAGAGCACCCTACCCAACACCAGTCAGCATAGAGCCCTCTACACAACAACAGTTACTATAGAGTACCCTAACAACAGTCAATATACAGCACCTATAAAACAGCAGCCACTATATAACACCTACCTAATAACAGTCACTATAAAGCACCTATCCAAATGCAGTCACTATAGAGAACTCTACCCAGCAACAGTCACCATAGAACATTATACCCAACAACAATCGGTATAGAGCAACCTACCAAACAATGGTAACTATATAGCACCTACCCAAAACCAATCACTATAGAGCACTTATCTAGCAACAGTCACTAAAGAGCACTGTATCCAACCGCAATCACTATTGAACAATGTACCCAACAGCAGTCACTATACACAACACTGTTCAACAACAGTCACTGTAGAGCACCTACCATCGGCAGTCACTATAGAACCCATGACCCAACAACAGTCACTATAATGCACTCTACTCAACAACAGTCTCAATAGAGTTTTCTGCTCGAGTAACTATAGAGCACCTACCCAACAACAGTCAGTATAGAGCACCACTGCCAAAAACAGTCACTAAAGAGCCCCTACCCAACAGTAGACTCTTAAGACCACCTTTTGCAGGAACAGTCACTGTAAACTACTCTACACAAAAACCCTTTATAGAGCACTGTACCCAGCAACAGTCACTATAGAGCACCTACCCAGCAAACGTCAGTTTAGAGCACCCCATGAACAACAGTCACTACACAGCATCTACCAAGAAAGAGTCACAATAGAACACTCTACCGAGCAACAGACAATGTAGAGCCCCTACCCAACAACAGACATTATGGAAAACCCTACCCAGCAACAGTCACTATAGAGCACCCTACTTAGCAAAAGTCACTTTAGAGATTGCCACTTAACAACAGTATAGAGCACCCTACCCAGCAACAGTCACTGTAGATCATCCTACCAGCAAGAGTTAGTATAAAGCACTCTACCCATCAATAGTCCTTATAGAGCACTGTACCCAACAACACTCACTATAGAGAACCCTACACAACATCGGTCAGTATAAAGCCCTTCATCCAACAACAGTCACCTATAGAGCACTCTACCCAACAACAGTCACTATAGAGCACTCTACACAACAACAGACAGTATAAAGCAGTTCACCCAACAACAGTAACATATAGAGCTCTGTACCAACCAACAGTTATTACAGAGCACCCCACCAAAAAACAGTCGCTATAGAGTACCTACCGAACAACAGGCACTATAGAGCCCCTGCCAGCATGTACACAACATCAGTTAGTATAGAGCACTATAGAAAGCAGAAGTCACTATAGAGCAACCCACCCACAACTGCCACTATAGAGCACACTACTCAGCAACAGTCACTATATTGCACCTAACCACCAACAGTCATTATAGAACACCTTACCCAACAACAGTAAATATAGAGGACACTACCCAACCACAGTCAGTATAGAGAACTCTACACAGCCACAGTGACCATAGAGCACCCTTTGCAGCAACAGGCACTATAGAGCACTCTAACCAACATCAGTCACTATAGAGTGCTCTACCCAGCCACAGCCACTATAAATAACCCTATGTACCAACAGTCAGTGCAGAGCACTGCACCAAACAACAGTCACTATTGAGCACCCTACTCAAAAACAGTAATGATAGAGCACAAACCCAAAAACAGTGACTATAAAGCACCTACAAAACAACAGTCAGTATAGAGCGCCCTACCCAACAACAGCCAATATAGAGGACCTACCCAAAAACACTGTAGAGCCCTCTACTCAGAAAAAGTCACAATAAAGCACTCTACCCAACAATAGTCACTATTTGAGCACCTTACTCAAAAACAGTTACTACAAAGCACATGACCCAACAACACTCATTAAAGAGCACCTTTGCAACAACAGCCATTATAGAGCACCTAGCCAAAAACAGTCACTGTAGGACACATACCCAACAACAGCCACTATAGAGCACCCCACCCAACAACAGTCAGTATACAGCGCCCTACCCAACAAAAGTCACTATAGAGCACTTCACCCAACAACAAATACACAGGCACACAACAACACACACACACATTCTGCAGTGCAGACACCTCACAGAGACACATCACTCAACACAAACACAGACTTCATATTGAACACACCTCACAAAGACACACACTACTGACCACACACACACTACACAGTGCACACACCTCACACAGACACCACTCATCACACAAACACAAACTACACAGCACACACACGTTACACAAAAACACACACCAGTCACTACACAAACACAAACTACACAGCACACACATGTAACACAAACACACACCACTTACAACAAACACACACTACACAATTCACACACCTCACACAGCCACATAGCACTCATCAAACACACAATCCACAGTGCAGACACCTCACAGAGGCACCCAAATCAAAAGAAACACACACAGCACAGTGCACACACTACACAAAGACACACACCACTGAACACACACACACTTTTCAGTGCATGCACCTCACACTGAAACACACCACTCACCATGGAAAAACACACAAACTGCACAGTGCATACACGTTACACAAACACACGTGACTCATTATACACAAACACACTACACAGTGGACACACCTCACACAGATACACACCACTCAGCAAAAAGAGGATCCACAGTGCAGACGCCAAACACAGACATACCACTGACCAGACATGCTACACAGTGCACTCAGCTCACACAGACACACACCACCAACTGCACACACAATCCAAAGTGCAGTCACTTCACACAGACACACACCACTCACCACACACACTCCACACCCTCCACTGTGCACAGGCCTCACACAAAGACACACTGCAGAACACACACACTCCACAGTGCACAAACCTAACACAGACACACACGATTCTCCTGACACACATTTTACACAGTGCACACACCTCACACAGACACACACCACTCATGACACACACACTCCTCAGTGAAGACACCTCATACAGAAACCATACTTACCACACACACTACACAATAAACCCCCCTAACAGAGACACAGAACACTCACCACACACACGTTCCACAGTGCAGACACCTCACAAAGGCACACTTCTCATCAAAATCACACACTCCACAGTGCACACACCTAACAGACACACACCTCTGACCACACAGACACACTCCACAGTGCACACAATGCACACAGACACACACTACAGAAACATACACACTGCACTGTGCACACACCTAACCAAAACCCACATTACTCAACATTCACACACACTACACAGTGCACACACCTCACACAGACTCAAGATTAACCACACACACTTCACAGTGCACAAACCTCACACAGACACAAACTCAACACACAAACTCTGCAGTGCACACACCTTACCCAGACACAAAACACTCACAATAAACACACTCCACAATGCACACACCTCAAACCAACACTTACTAATCATGACACCCACACGTTAGAGTGAAGACACCTCACACAGAAACAAGAATGACCACACACACTACACAGTATACACACCTCACACAGGCACACCACTCACCACAAACACACACTGCAGTGAAAACCCTTCACAAGGCACACACTGCTGACCACACACACTCCACAGTCCACACACTTCACACAAACACCACTCACCACACACACACAAACTTCACAGTGCTCACACCTCACACAAACACACACTACTCAGCATACAGACACACTGCACAGTGCACACACCTCACAGACACACACCACTAACCAAACACACAATTCACAGTGCAGACACCAAAAACAGACATTCCACTTAACACACAAACTACACACTGCACTCACCTCACACAGACACACACCATTCACTGAACACACAATTTAAAGTATGGACCCTCCACATAGACAAACACCACTCACCACACACTCCACTGTGCAGCACCTCACACAGACACACACCACTTAATACACACACTTTATGCAGACACTCCACATAGCACAAACATCACACAGAGACAAACTCAACACACACATGCTCAACAGTGCACACACCTCACACAGACACACTCCACTCATTACACACACTCCACAGTAAACACACATTACACAGAGACACACCATGCACTCCACACCCTCCACACATAATCCACAGTGCACATACCACAGACATACACTACCCACCACACTCACACACACTCCAGAGTACACATATCTCACAGAGATGCACAGCACACATGACACAAACTCCACAGACACACACCACAATTTACACACATCACACAAACACCAATCCCATGACACATTATTTACAATGCAGACACCTCAGACTGTCAAACACCATTCACCACACACACTCAGCACAGACACAGTGCACACATTTTACACAGACACACAACACTCAGCACAAGCACTTTACAGTGCAAGAACCTCATTCAATCACATTCTGTTGAACACGCACACACTTCACTGTGCACACACCTCACACAGACAGACACAACATACCATGCACAGAGACTCCACTGTGAACACACCTCACACAAACACACACTACTCACAACACACTTTGCAGTGAAGACACCTCACACAGACACACGACTTACCACACACACTACACAGTAAACACACCTCACAGAGACAGACACCTACCACACACATATTATGTAGTGCAGACACATCACACAGGCAAACAACTCACCAGAAACACAGACTACACATTATGAACACCTCACAAAGATGCACACCACTGACTACACACACTCCTCAGTGCACACACCTCACACAGAAAAACACCACTAAACACAGAAACACACAAACTGCACAGTGCACCCACCTCACACAAACACACACCAGTCATACAGACACACTACACAGTGCACACACCACACACAGACAAATAATACTCAACAAACACACACTTCACAGTGCAGACACCTAACACAGACATACCACTCACCACACACACACTCCACAGTGCAGACACCTAACACTGTCACACACCAGTCATCACACACTCCACACACATAATTCACAAGGCAAACATTTTAAACAGACATGCATCACTCACACATAAATGAATGCACACAACTCACAGAGACACAATACTAAACACAAACAACATTCCACATTGAACACATTTTACACAGTTACACACTGCTCACAACACAGACACTTTAAAATAAAGACACCTCACACAGACACAAGACTGAACACAAACACTACACAGTAAACACACCTCACACACACAACACACAACTCACACACATTGTGCAGTGCACACACCTCACACTCACACCACTTACAACACACACACTCCACATTGAAGAAACCTCATACAGACAAACGAATGACTGCACACACTACACAGTAAACATTTAACCCAGTCACACAACCTCACCACACACATATTCCATAGTGCAGACACCTCACCCAGGCACACCACTCATCACAAACACAAATGCACAGTGAACATACCTCACAAAGACACACACAATTGACCCCACACACATTTCACAGTGCAAACACCTCACACAGACACACACCACTCACCACACAAACACACAAAATCAGCACAGTGCACACACATCATAGAAACACACACCACTCATCATACACACACTACACAAAGCACACACCTCACACAAATACACAGCACTCAGCAAACACAGAATTTACAGTGCAGACACCAAACACAGACATACAACTGACAACACACACTACACAGTGCACTCACCTCACACAGTCACACACCACTCACTGCACACACATTCCAAAGTGTAGACACTCCACACACCCACCACTCACCACACACACTTTACACACACTCCACTGTTTGTATACCTCACACAGACACACACCACTTAATAAACACATTTCATGCACACACTCCACATAGCACAAACCTCACACAGACACAAAACTTAAAACACACTCAACTGTGCACACACCTCACACAGACACACAAAACTCATCACACACACTCAATAGTGCAACACATCACAGATACACAAAACTCCCCACACACACCTGCCACAGTGCACACACCTTACACAAAGACACACCATGCAAACCACACACTCCACACACAATTCCTTGTGCACATACGTCAGACATACACAACTAACCACATTCACACACACTCCAGAGAACACACACCTCACAGAGACACACAGAATGCACCACACATTCTCCACAAACACACACCACAACACAGACACATCACAAAAACACCAATCACCTGACACCTGATCCACAATGCAGACACCTCACACTGTCACACACCAGTCACCACACACACTCAACACACTCAGCACACACACTCCACATTGCACACACCTCACACAAAAACACACTGTAAAACACACACTACAAGGTGCACACACCTCACACAGGCACACACCACTCAACAAACACACTCCACAGTCCACACAATTCACATTAACACATAGCAGTCACCAGACACACTCACTCCATAGTGCACAAAACTCACACACACACCACTCATGACACACTCACTCCACTTTGTAAAAATTTCACAAAGACACACGACTGACCACATACACTACACAGTAAATACATTTCACACAGACACACAACACTCAACACTCACATTCTGCAGTGCAGATACTTTACACAGGCACACTGCTCACCACAAACCCACACTGCACAGTGAACACACCTCACAACAACATACACAACAGACCACACACACTCTACAATGCACAAACCTTACACAGACACACACCACTCACCACACAAACAACTGCAAACTGCACAGTGCACACACTTCACATAAACGCACACCACTGATCATACACACACATTACACAGAACACACACCACACACCCAGACAATACTCACCACTCTACATTGCAGACACCCAACAGATATACCACTCACCTAACACACTACACAGTGCACTCAACTTAGACACACACCAGTCACCACAGACACTCCACACACATACTTCACAGTGCACACACCTTAAAGATACATGCACCACTCACACAGAATCACAAATCACCACACACATAACATTCCACAGTGCCCACATTTCAGACACACTACTCATGACCCACACACTTTACAGTGAAGAAACATCATAGAGCCACAAGACTGACCACAATCACTGCACAGTGCACACACCTCACACAGGCACACACCACCCACCAAACAAACACTCCACTGTTTACACAACTCACACAGACACATGGCAGTCACAACACTCCATAGTGCACACAACTCACACTCACACCACTGATGACACACTCACTGCACATTGAAGAAATCTCATACAGACACATTACTGACCACAAACACTGCAGAGTAAATGCATTTCACACAGACCCACAACACTCACAACACATACATTCTGCAGTGCAGACACCTCAAAGAGGCACACAACTCACCACAAACACACAATGCACAGTGAACACATCTCACACAGACACACACAACTGACCACACACCACACACAAATACACACCACTCAGCATAAACACATACTACATAGTGCACACACATCAGACACACACCACTCATCAAACACACAATCCACAGTGAAGACACCAAACACAGATATACCACTTACCACAAAGACTACAGAGTTTACACACCTCACAGACACACACCACGCACTGTACACACAATCCAAAGTGCAGACCCTCCACAGAGACACACACCACTCACCACACACACTCCACACACACTCCACTGTGCACATACTTCACACACACACCACTCACAACACACACACTCCATGTTGAAAATACCTCATACAGAGGCGGGAGGCAAGGTGGCATCATAGAGGTGACTCAGGATTGCAGCTCTCAGTGAAGGCACAGAGGGTGAGTCCTAGCTGCATTCTCAGATGGACCTTTTATGCCCACAGAGTGTTGAATGTCCCAGGTGTGGGAGAGACACGGAACGCTAGCCGGCTAACACAGCCGGTTCCCACTGCCTCTTTGGCAGGCACCGCAGCGGGACCCGGCGCAGAACTCACTGGTCTGGGTGCCCTGTTAAACCGGCAATCAGAGATTTGGAAGGGCAGATTGGCATGTCCATCTGATTGAACGGGACTTGGACAATGAGCCAGACCAGGAGTTTCCTGGGAAGCGTGATCTGAGCTGGGGTAGTGGGAAGCAGCACGGGAGATTGCATGGATCCCAGTGCCCTATCAGCAGGCTCCTGGGGCGCCAGTGAGAGAGTCAACCTTTCAGCTTGGAGAGAGGAAGAGAGAGAGAGAGAGGACGGACTCTGAGGCAGGGAGCTGGGTGATCGGGCTCAATGGGTCCCACGCTCACGGGGACAAGCAGGGCGGTGACTGGAGGAGCTTGGGGCTGAGAGTTTTGCTGCCAGCATCTAGGATGGTGCAGCCCGGTGAGGGAGGGGCGTCCACCATGGCTGATGCAGTGCAACCCCACTGAAGTACCACCCAGGATTGATGCAGCATGCTGTTGCCGAGGCAACCTGCCGTAACAGAGAGACTCTGCCAGGCAGCAACAGGGCAGACCCGCACTAGCAGGTCAGAGCCCCGGCAGGCAAATAGTGAATAGACTGCCGCCTAGTGGGGCAGGACAGTGCAACAGATACTCATAAAGAAATCCCCAACTCCCTGAGACAGAGCATCTAAGGGAGAGGAAAAAGGGTGATGTTTTATAAGTTCAATTGCAGCAGACATAAACAACCTCCCAACAACCCTGAATGAACAACGGAGCTCACAGCTCAGCACTGGAGCTCCTATAAAGCACAGACTGTCTCCTCAAGCAGCTCCCTGATCCCTGTATATCCAAGGAGTCACCCCAGAAAAGGACTAATCAGACTGACATTTGGCTGGCATCATTCTGGAACAAGGGCAGCAGAAGAAGAAACTGGTATCATCCCTCATTGTTCTGCAGCTGCTGCAGGTATACCCCAGACAAGCAAGGCCTGGAGTGGACCTCAGCACTCATACAGCAGAGAGGATAGATCATTAAAGGGAAAACTAAGTAACAGAAATACTTCATCATCAACAATCTCAGTGTCCACACAGAGACCCAATTGAAAAATCAGCAACTACTAAGACGACAGGCGGATAAATCCATAAAGATGGGAATAAACCAGTGCAAAAAGGAGGAAAGCATCTGAAACCAAAACACCTCACCTCCAAAAAAAGGACCAAAACTCCTCACCAGCAAGGGAACAAAACTGGACAGAGAATGAATGTGACGAAATGACGGAATCAGACTTCAGAAAGTGGATAATGAGAAATTTCAGTGAGCTAAAGGAACATGTTCTAAACCAGTGCAAAGAAACTAAGAACCTTGAAAAAAGATTTGAAAAAAGATTCGAGGAATTGATAACGAGAATGGACAACTTAGAGAGGAATATGAATGAATTGAAGGAGCTGAAAAACACAACACG
>PVHO010010902.1:0-75486 GCA_004024885.1 Saguinus imperator
ATATATATATATAATATATATACACACATATATATTATATATATATACATATATATAAAATATACATGTCCTTAAATCGATATTGATTTTTATGTAATTAGTGACTTTTGCCACTTTTTACTACTTAGGCAATTTCCATTTAATGACTATGTTGGGTTGTTAAGGCTACCATTTAAAAAACTCACAGACCGTAATTAAAACAATGGAAATTGATTTTCTCATTTTTCTTGAGACTACTAGAAACTAGAATTTCAATATCAAAATGGCAGCAGGTTACACTAGAATTTTAATATCAAGATGGCAGCAGATTTTGCTTTTTGCAAAGCCTCTGTCTTTACTTGCGAATAGATATCCTCACTGTGTCCTTGCATGATCTTTTCTCTATACATTGACTTGTCTTATGAAGACACCAGTCACTGAATTAGAAGACACCCGTATGGCCTCATTTTCCTTTAATTACCTCTTTAAAGCCCCTATCTCTAAATATAGCCACAGTGTAATGTACTGGGAGTTAGTACTTCAACATATACATTTAAAGACAAAATTCAGCCCAAAACTCTATCTTCTTGTCCCACATAATTTATGTCTTTCACATATGAAAAATATAATCACCCTATCCCAACAGCCTCACAAATCTTAATCCATTTAAGCATCAACTCTAAGTCCAAACTATCAACTAAACATCATCTAAGGTATGGGTGATATTCAAGGTCTGATTCATTTTAAACCAAAATTACTCTCTAGATATGAACCTTTGCAAACAGACAACATAGAATGCTTCCGAAATACAACAGTAGAATAGGCATTAGATAAATATTACCATTCTAAAAGGAAAAAGAGAAAAGAAGAAAGAGATCATGGGTCATAAGCATATCTGAAACCTAGCAGTGCAATTTTTATTAGATTTTAATGCTTTTACAATCCTCTTTTGCTCAGTGCTCTGTTCTCTTAATCCACAAAAAACCATGCCTTCTGTGCCCACAGAGGTGATGGCCCTTGGTGCTAGCCAGTGCCTTCAATGCTTTGCATATAAATCTCCTCAGCTAAATGTCCAAGTTAATCACTTGAAGTTCACTGAAGTCACTTGAAGTCATCTACTAAATACTAGAAAACACTTGAGCCAAATTATTTGCCATTTTATAATAAAGATCATAATTCCTCCAGTGTACAATAAGTTATATGTTCCTCATTTTCATCAGAGGACTCACCATGAGCACTTTCGACATCCAGATTTCTACTAAAAGTCTCTTCAGGGAAACCAAGGCTTTTTCTAACAAGCAGCTCAAAGCTTCTTGCCTCTACCTGTGAATCTATTTCAAAGTCACTTCCACATTTGAGGTGTTAGTTACAGCAGTGCCCTACTTCCTAGTACCAACATGTATTTTAGTATTGGCTCTCCAAATAAACAACCAAAAGGATGTATATATTTATAGACAGAGGAATTTATTTTTAAGGCTTTGACTCGCACCATTGTGGAGGCTTGGCAAGCCCAAACTCTGCACAGTAAGCAGCGGACTGTAGATACAGGAAAGAGTTGCAGTTTGAGTCCAAAAGTAGCAGGCTGGCAGATGTCCCTCTTCTTCTAGAAGGTCAGTCTTTTTCTATAAAGGCCTTTGATTGGTTGGATGAAGAACACACACATAATGGAGGATAATCTGCTTTACTCAAACTTTACTAGTTTAAATGTTTATTTCATCTAAAAAATCACTTTGCAGAGACATCTGAAACAATGTTTGGAAAAATATCTGAGTACCATGGCCTAGCCAAGTTGACATATAAAGTTAACCAGGCAGTCTTTGTGTTTATTCCCTATTTTTCCTATTAAGCGGACTCCTGTCACTCAAAGTAATGTTAACTAGCATGAAAACTGTGCTTATAACCACAAAGTACATTACCATTTGGAAATCAAAAATATTTTCAAATAAAAAGAACTGTTAAAAAATCATGATATTTTGGAGAAAGAAATTATTGAGATAAATTTAGAACTTCAAGATTAGAAAAGATCCAATCTAATAACTTGATTTGTTAATTACTATAATTGTGTTTCAAAGATCCTACATGAAATTTATAATCTTGGCAAAGACATATAACATATAATTTTTTTCTACTGTAGACTATACCAATGAGATAGATAAAAATTAATTGATTTTCATATTGTAAAATAATAAGAAATGTTATGCTTTTACTGATTTAGCTGAATAAACCAGATGTCTCTGCTACATTTTAATTTTTATTTTTATTTTCATTTATGTGTATCAACTACTTGATTACTGTAATTTGTTTTTATTATACTATCACTTTAAAACTCTGGTTAGCTTTTAAAATAATTTTCCTTTGCTTTTATTATTTATTCTATGGCTAAAAATAGTTTTTGTTATTTAGTGTTGATAAGATGATGACAGTAGTCACTGGCGTTTAATGGACTTTTCTAACTTGTCCTTCGTTATTCTGCAGTGCTTTCTGACACCTGATAAATGGAAAACAACTTCAAAAGCACTTAGCCATGTAAATAACTGTGCTAAAAGCATTATTAAAAACTTTGAAATCCGGAGCTGCATTTAGTCACAACTATAGAATGCAAAAGTTATCAACCCCATAATCAGTACTTACCTACTTATAAATGATGACTTTCCAAAAATTTATTTGATTCTGAAAAACAAGTTGCAGGCAAAATGAAGTTTTTGTGTATGTGTGAAGTGTTAAAAGTAGTTGAGAAACAAGTGACTCAAGAAAAACATATTTTTTGTGAAGCACAGCATTTATATTTTTATAAGATGTAATAAATCATTGTTTTCCAAATGTTTCTATTTATTTTCACTGTGAATTACATTTAATTTTTCAAATTATTATTTGAACGTCATGTGTGTGTCATTTTTCATGCTATTTTCAGCAAAAGTTATGCCTACTCATTATCAGATTTCCTGTGCTTATTGAAAGGTTAGGTGAGAGAAGATACTTTAATAAGCACAAAATCAATAGGGCAATTTTTGACATTATTGGTCTTGCAAGAGCATCTCTCAATGCTGCTTGTTAAGTGTTTATAAAAATTGAACACTTTTGAGATATAGATAAGCACACCTTTCTTATTGTATCCTTTTGAGTTCTATTTTGTGTGAAGTACATAAAATATAAGTACACAAATGCTAGAAACTTTCTCTACTTTTTTTAAATCATAGGGAAATACGTTTGGGGGACTGTTAATTGGAAATTCCTAGTGCTAAGAGTCATGGGATTACTTCTCAGTTTTTATTCAGTAAGAAGAAACAGAATATGCAGTGTTGAAAATAATAACTATACATGGATATCTCCTTAACTGAAATGCCCCATTTCCTTCACATGCAAATCCACAGTAAACAATAGTTTAGATCAATTTGCTTTCATTGATCACAGCGTAACTTTGGGTTGCAAGATTTTTAGTTTGAATCTGAAATATGCTCCTTGCTAGTGGATGAACTTATATTATATAAGTCAGCTTCATTTCTCCATTAACCTGTTCCCTGGCCAAAATAATATTCACATTTATGTGAATATTTATGTGGTTGTAATTGGCAATATCTTGTTCAATTTCTTTGATGGCTAGTATTCCATTGTGTCAACATTTCTTATTGTTGATGAAAGTTTGTGTTGTTTTCAATTGAGGCTACAAAAGTGCTGCTGAAAAATGTTTTGTTAATGTTGTAGCAAACGCTGTTGATGCCCACTCGATATTATTTGGCCCACCTCTGATTTCACTGAAAGTTGTAAAATACTGGCTATGTATATAGTTTTAAAATCTCCTCCATCTATGTATTTTGATTTATCTTTCCAGAATCTTTTTCTAGAACTGAATAAGCTTTTCCAATGGAAGCTTGGTATACCAAGAATTTAACACCCAAAGAAACCAGCTACAGTGATGGGTAGAGGTTGGTGGATACATATTCAGTTTTCCTATCCAATGGGAGGTAATTCTGATGTATTTCAACATAGTACCCAGGACATACCCAAGAGGATGGTGTCTTACATTCCCCAACAATGTCTTACTTATTAAAACATTTATTGGCTTTAGTATTACTACATTTCTGGTCTGACTTTCCACAGACATTCACTTGTTTTCAAGACCATCATTCACATAACTTGTCTGTACATTACTCCTTGTCTCAATGTCTTCTTTTAGAGAAAACTCTAAGACAACTGGCATTAAAAATAGCCCTAAAATTTACCACCTCAGAAGTAGATATTGTACTTTGAAGTCAGTTGAAATAAATGATTCCTCATGGGTAGTAAGTAAGTAGATTAGTTAGTTTGGAGTCTCCAGAAAATAGGTGTATTAAGTTAGGGGTCTCCTGCAAGTAGGAGATATGTTACAACAGACAGATGTAGTCCTTTTTCCCTTGCTAGAGCACAATAGTCTCCTGCTCCTTAAAAATTTTTGTTACGTACTCTCAGCCTCAAGATAAATACCTCAAGAGATGATACCCTCATTTTGATTCAGGTTACTATCCTGCTTTACTCTTTGGCAGACAACTATGTTCTTAGCATAGTCTAAATAGAGAAGTGCAGTCCTACCTATGGGGCAAGTAATTTACTTACCAAAAGAACTGCATGATCCAGCTCATATCCATCTGTACAGGTCCAGGGAAAGGGTATGAAAGTGGGTCTTGAGAATGTTACATAGAGTTGCCATGTGATATTAGAGAGATGCTACTGATATGGGAACATTCACATTTATATTCACACTCAAAATCTAATATCCAATATATTTGAATGTTGGAGAAAACAATACCCTACAGTGAATTCACTTAGTAAAGAGATTGGGGCTTTTGTTGGCAGAATATTGCAGAAGGGAGGGTCAGAAAGCTAAATGGTGTTAGTATTTCTTTATAAATTAAGAAAAAAGATATCAGTGGTTCACTCCCTTCTCCAGCAGGACTGGGAGTACACATTTTGTTTCTAAAACAGTGAGGAATGCAACAAACAAAAAGATATCAGAGTAGTTGAGAAGTCAAGTGGTGACGCTGCTCTACAGAAAGGCACTATTGTAGAAGCTTTTGCCATGGACCTAATGTATAATAGCAATAATAGGTGTGACAAGATTTTGTAATAGCAGAATTCCGGCATGGATTTTACTGTCAGAGGCAAGATGGATATAATTACTAAAATGAGTGACAGGGCAAGAATGACAAACAGGAAATGTGAGCCATAGAAATTTTTGGTAATAGCTAATAGAGCATGGTATTAATAGATGAAATGACAATGAAGAAGCCATTTATTTTAAATAATCTAAAAGAATCAAAAGCTAGCAAACATAAAACTACTAGTAACTGCTACAATAGAAGATCATAAAGCAGCAACCAGTTTCCTGAGCTGAGTCCATTTCACACCTAAACCATATAAAGGGAGGTTAGACCTCTTTATGGAAGAATCACATAATACCTACTGCAAGTGTATAGAAAAATTATTCTTAATCCTTCTACAAAGGAATCACTAACTATTCACTAGAGTGACTGTAAATTGGAAAAAGAGGAAACACAGACACACAAGGCCTGTTGAATACCATGTCAAATTTAAAATTGATACCAAGAGACCTGGAATAACTGAATGTACCTCCTCCTCACACATCAGATGGAGTCCTCTCTGGAAGCCATGTCTCTATGTGTGCCATGGATCTGTGAAACTACTCTGTGATTGTTTTGCTGTCTCTGAATGCATGGGGCAATGGATATACATACTAGTTGGCAAAACTCACAGTGGATTTTGTAACTCAGGGACTAACAGCCATTCTGGAAGGAAAATCAAGTAGAGTGCATAAAACTGTCCACAGCCCCTTGTCAAGAAAGTAACTCAGAAGCAAGATGGCATGTACTTATGCAATCTTACTACATATGACTAGAGAGAGAAGAAGGGGAAGATACTGTCAGTTCTGTGGCAGTCCTCTGACTGAACTTAATAGTACTACCCTCAGTATGGGGAACACTATATGAAAACTAATGACAAATGGAAAGAAGGATAAATGGTTACTAATAAAAAGAGAACAACTAAATGGATAATTCAAAAATGGAAACAGTATTACCTTAGTGTGTTGTAAAAGGTTCTGAATGAGATACTATTTCTGAGCCTGTTTACAGATGCTCATAAACGTCAGGATGTTTCCTTTTATTGATTAAAATTGAAGATATAGAATGGTCCAATGAATTCAATTATTCAATTGGGAGTCATCTATGTGATGTGTCTATGTGACACGGACAACACTTTGAAGTGAACACTTAGAATAATTCTTTTGTTCATTTGTATTTCAATTTCCATTATACAGTTTATAGCTATTACAAAAGACTTTTGTGGGAGGTAATGTGTGGGAGCTCACATGTGCATAAAATATTTCACTGAGTAATAGAAACCCAAGATTACTGTTTAACTATTAACCTCAGTGATGACCTGCGGATAAAGATATCTAGATTTGGTGTAAATATCTAGATGTCTATCCAGTTGGAATATCTATTGAATGCCTGACTTGTCATAGTATTATGTGCCTTAATATCGATAGTCCATTGTGTGTGTGCATGTTGGGAGAAGGTGTGGATAGAGGGAAATAATCACCATAAAGAATAACTAACCTACAAGTCAGTATCAGGATCAGGGTCAATTTCTAAGTTCATATACCTTCTTCTAATAGTCTCAGTATCCAGAAATGGTGCCTATGGGAATATTTTGGGCATGCATAGACTAAAGTATATTTTGGGTTGACGGCTGCCCATCTGACATTATCCTAAGAAATGATTAGATTTACCAAACTAATATGAAAAAAGGAATACAAGTATGTCCAGAAAAGAATTTGAATCTGGAATAAACTGAATATTTTTTCTCCTTGATTTACAGCCCAATCCAAGACAGCATTTGGTATATGAGCAAAGTTGTTTTTGTTAAGAAAATCAATAAATACTATTGTTAATTATATCTGATTTAAATTTTTAATAATACATATATAACCAAAATGTAATTGCAATTTAGTGTAATTGGTAAGATTAATTTGACTGGTCTCAACAAAACATTTTATATTATTAATAAAAAAATTAATTAAAATATTTACGAGATATTTATTCAATAAAAACTAATTTGCCAGAGGAGAAAATGTGAATATTTAACAATAAATTAATTGTTTTATTTGTCAGTCTCTTGATTTGAACTCCAGAGGCAAGTTCAAATCAAGTTTAAATCTCAATAGTGAAAAGTGAAGAGTTAAACACGATTATTAACAAATTTTTGCTGGAATGTTTAGTAAACCAAAGTTTGTTAAAGTGATACCTCATTTGTCAATACAGATGATTAGTATTTTGACACTTATTCTTCTTTTATCTTTTTCTGTTCTATAAATGCTACAAAAGAATGACCAAAGATGATATCGAATTAAAATCTGGGCGAAGAGTCAAAGAGCAGATTATGAAAAATATAATGTGTTTATAGCTTAGAAACTATGCTTGGAAAAATTGTTAATGATATCAAACCAGGACATCTTTAAATGTGTAAGAAGTAACCAAATTTATGACTCACTCCAACAATAGAAAAGAAGTTTTGCAGATAAATTTTCCAAATTGAAAAAATTCAAGATAGCTACATTTTGCTATTTAAATTTATATTGATTACAACTAAATAAAAATAAATAATATTTAATTCCAGCTCCCAAAAGTCACATTTCAAATGTTCAATAGCCATATTGTATTAGAGTTCTCTAGTGGGACAGAACTGATGGAATAGATACATATAAAAAGGGGAGTTTATTAAGTCACACAATCACCAGGTCTCACACAATAGGCTATCTACAGGCTGAGGAGCAAGGAGAGTTAATCTGAGTTCCAAAACTGAAAAACTTGAAGTCCGATGTTCGAGGGCAGGAAGCATCCAACATGGGAGAAAGCTGTAGACTGGGAGGCTAGGTCACTCTCTCTTTTCACTTTTTTCCTGCCTGCTTTATATCCTAACCATGCTGGCAGCTGATTAGATGCTGCCCATCAAGATTAAGGGTGGATCTGCCTTTCCCACCCACTTACTCAAAAAAATCTCCTTTGGCAACACCCTTACAGACACACCCAGGATCAGAACTTTGTATCCTTCAATCCAATCAAATGACACTCAGTACCTAGTGGCTACATATGGATGATAGAGTTAATTTGCAATGGACTGAACAAAACTCAATATTTCTCTCTGGGGATACCTAGATGTCTATTTGTTGATTCTTGGCCAAAATAAAATAGTGGGATTTGTTATGTGCAGTCAGACTTCCCTGGATAGCTCCAAATAGTGTTTTCTTTGTTTTGTTTTGTTTTTTCCTACAAGTTTTTAATCTGGCTTAATCTGTTTATCAACCTGAC
This sequence comes from Saguinus imperator, assembly GCA_004024885.1. Taxonomy (NCBI): domain Eukaryota; kingdom Metazoa; phylum Chordata; class Mammalia; order Primates; family Cebidae; genus Saguinus; species Saguinus imperator. Next base: position 8,343 of record PVHO010010902.1, read on the forward strand.
TTGATTAAGGGCCAAAAGAGTATAAAGATCTTGGGAATATCTGCTTTGAGCTCAGGGGAAGCCAGGCTTTTTCACATAGAACCACACACCTTGGTGGTTCTAGCCAGTGACATAACACACGCTAGGTAAAATAAAAACCCTGGCGAGCTGACACATAAGATGTCTTTCAGAACCCTAATCCTTGCTTGGATTCTGTTTATCTTGCTGCATGCGCTATATGCTTTAAAACACACAGACATACACACACAGAGGGAGAGAGAGAGAAATCTCTTGTTTTGGAAAATCTTTCTTTTTTTAAAAAAAATATTTCTAACATCATAGAAAGTTCTACTAAACAGCTTTGGCCTGTATTAATTTTTCAATTAATTAATTAAAACGCAGTCAAAACCTGGAATTACAATTACTGTTATCATGACACCATAAACTCTTTCACATCTCATTGTGAGGCAGTGCAAAGATTAAACTAGTATAATTAGAAAGTCTTTGGTATAGGAAAAATTGGAATATGAGAACTTAATCTAGTTTTAAAGTTACAGTCTCCTGGTGATAATTAAAAGCAAAGCAACTTGTAGTTGGTTTTATTACTAAATTTAATATTTCTATGAACATCTTTTTATTGACTCTGTCCAGGTTTAACTGCTCCCAGTACAATCCTTTACGCCACTGGAGCCAGGTCACTTCAGCTAAGCCAGCCTATATAAGCTAACTCCGTCTGACCTCCAGATGCATGAACAAGCCCAGCAGATGAGCAGACACACCCAGCTGAACAAGATCGGTGAGAATAATGCATCAAAGTTGTAATCTATTATTGTTTTCATCACCTCTTGTGCAGCAAGAGCTGGCTGATAGAAATACTTAGTGAGAAAGTAAGAGGTGTCTTTTTTTAGTCATTTTGTATTTAAACACCTCTGGTGGTTAAATCTCAAAGACAGGTAAATAGGTGCCTACGATTCTGAAAATGTCTCTTTGTTGCTGACCAGTGAGAAACCATGGTTTTATATGAGAGAAATGGGTAAGACTTAAGGAAGAATCCTAAAAAATACCAGTATTATGTAGATGACTAGAGAGAAACAAAGGAATCCACGTGGAAAGAAGAAATGGATGAAATGCAAACATCACAAGTTATCAAACAAGGAATTTTTTTTAAGACTTAAAAATTTGCTGATGATTTCATGTAGAACTGACATGTAAGGAGAATACTGATAATTTAATGGGAATGATGGAGAGCCATTGTAAAACTACATTCAAATCCTTCAAAATGACTCCCTTAGCATCAAAAAATAAACAGTTTAACATTTGTGGCTTGAGTGTTGCAAATGTTATAGGATTCTTACCTTTTTTTAAAAGAAATATTTTAAATTTTCAGCTATTTACTTTTCTTCTACACACAAAAAAAATAGAAGAAATAAAATTAGAACTGCAAATGTAGCTAATTGTCAGAGCACACACACACACAGAGATTTGAACATAATAACAGACATACTTATAAGACAAATAAAATGCATGTAATATTCTTAAGGTATTTTACATATGAAAGTTACAAGCAGGTATATGCTACCTGGTCATACAATTTGTTAAAGCTAGTAAACATACTTATACCACACGGCCAAGGCTTTATAGTAATAGGGGACAACTTTACAAAAGGACATTTATCAGGTTCTGAAGATTAAAAAAATGGCATATTTAGGAACAATTCAGAATTGGAAACTCCCAAGTAGACTGGAAGCAGAAAACAAACTACAGTAACTGAAAATCACTACCAGACCTTACGTTTATTAGAGAAACAAATGGAAAACAGTAAGACACTGACAAAGTTCCTTCACTATCAGATGAACCTCAAGACTTTAAAGGTCCATTGCTCCTCCACCTCCCATCCCAAAAAGGAGAGAATCTTCAAAATTATGTATATAAGAAATATTAAAGACTTGTATTGATCTTAAAGATTAGCAAGAAAAGATCTTTACTTTTATACAAAAATGAAACTTTACTGGCAGGAATAACAGTGTTTTGTGTTGGTTAGTTAGAGAGTCAAGGTAACTACTATTAGTTTTAATTCTAGATTTGTTCATACACCTATTTAAAATATTTTCAGTATGCTGAAATAAAAAATCCATTGCTAATACAATGTAGAAAATCCCCAAGCAATACAATCTCTTGGAAGTCTGCTATGACAAAGCCTCAAAGGATTTACTAAATTAAAGTGAAAGCAGGAAGGGCCAAGTATAAAAATATTGTCTCTAAATCCCACTTGGGAGAAAAGATCAACATTTGTGCAAATTGCTCTTTGTAAGGAAGAAGAAAATACTTCAAGTCCTCCTTGGTTAAGATATAAAAATATTTTTAATTTGTTCTCTGGGAATTCTCTCCCAATGGTTAAAAAAACAGAAATCTTAATTTATCTCTTCAACCGACGTGTTAAAATTGCTATCTATATTCATGAAGCCAGATGTTTTGTAAGCAGATTTTGGAAAAAGATGGTAGATCTATCTTCCCAAACAACAAACCACTGCCCGAACTAGTGTGAACAATTACATAAAGTTAATCTTCACAATAACAGCAGCAACAACAGTAAGAGTAAAGATCATTTCTATATATTTTTAAAGGAAAAATGCCTAAATAGAAATTTGGTTCACAGTGCATTAAATAAATCAAAACAAGTCTGGATTTGTTTTATTTTCTTTTCTTTTAAAGTAGTCGCATACAATGAGGAGGCATCCAGGCTAACTTTACAAGGGGACACTATGATAGTGGTTCTCAAACTTTTGGTCTCATATTAGGCTTTTAAAAATGAAAAATCTCAAAGTCTGTTTTAAAAATATTTTTATATTACTAGTATTTATCATAATATAAATTGAAACAAAGAAACTTCGTTTTTTAAACTTAGGCATTCAAGAATAACCATGATCAGCACATTACAGAATAATATAAATATAATTTTTTAGATAACAAAAAAATGATGAAGTGGCATTGTTTTTACAGTTCTCCACATTTCTATCTCTGTATTAAGACAGTTGAATTCTCAAATCTGTTTCAGCAAATAACAGACATAATGAATTATGTTGTTTTTCTTTTAATATACAAAGAGCATTGTCCTTGCACAGATAGATATATAGTAAATATGTAGCGAAAGGACACTTTCAACTCAATGCAGATAATTATGGATTACCTGAAATTCAACAATATCAATATTCAACAAGTGATAGAAAAATTTCTAAAGATATTTATCACATAATATCTTGAAATGTAACAACTTTTCAAAGTCCGTTAGATTAAAAATGATTAGTCAGTCTTATAATTCAACTGGATCTTTTATTCATGCATGATTTTGTAACCTTATACATTGGTCGTTTTGAAAATACTGGTTCACTGAATAATGCGGTTCTTTTCAATTCATATTTGTTACTGTCAATAATCTCATCACTTGAAGCAAGTATTAAGAAATGCTCAAGTTCAGAGTAGCAGATAGCCATTTTCAAAAAATCTGAGTTTTTGTTTGAACAAAAAATTATCATTGTAAAAACATAGTAGATTTTATTGAAATGAGAGATTTATTTTATTCACTATTTAGAAAAAGTGTATAAATACTTAAATCCAGATAATCATTGCTTAATTATTAGTGGTTATTTCAAGGAAAAATAACCTCTACGATAACAGTGAATTTACCTAAAGATAACCATTATACAGCAGAAGTGTTTTTTGTGAAGTATCCATTTCATAACACCGAGTATGAAAAAATGTTTACTCAAGGGTCAAGACTTAATAAAATTAATAATGTTTACTGCTTCATCAAGGACATTTTTAAGTGACACTGCTGCACTATGCAGTCTTCCAACAGACAAATGTAAATTTTCTATTAAGGGCAGAGCAAGGGTGGGTGCAAAGTGCTAATTATGTAACACAAGTAAACAGAGAACATAGTAGAGGCTGTTTGCAAGGACATTGTAAGGTCCATTAATCATAAGGAGTAATGTAAGTGCAGCATTAATTTTACTGTGTTTGTGAACAGTTATCTCACTTTTGACCACTTAAACTTTAAATTACTCTATTTTGATTGTGTATAGGAAGCTATCAACAGAGATTCCACAAAGTGGATGAGAAAAAAGTTTCCAAATTTGCTTTTCACAAAAACATCTGCTTCAGGGAAAATGATTATGGTCATGAAGCATATTTGAGCTTTTATTCTTTTAGTATCAAGAGGCAGTCCCACTACAGCTCTGCAGTGCGGTTTATGTTTCTTTATTTGTTGTTTTGTTTTTTGTTTTGTTTTTACCAGAATGCTACAAGCTTTTTGGAATACTTTGTTTCACAGTGTATTTATAGATCAAAACTTCTAAGCAAATAAATAGAAATATTTGGTTAGCAAGTACAGGGCAAAACGGGAAAATCCATATGGATCTAGATAGAATGTAAAAAAATACTAAAAAAACCCAAAAAAAACAAACTCATACCCATGACTACAAATAGATATCATTTCCCCATGCATTACTCTTACCTTTTTGTGTAGGCACTTTTCCAGATTTGCATTTTCTGAAGCCAGATCGATGCTGCCCTATTCTCCTCTGCCATTGTTTGTGAGTTTTTAGCTGCAATGAGCTTAAATTTTTGTTCACTATTAACAGTAAAACAGTGACTGTCTAAGTAATCCTAAGAGATTATTTTCCCATAAGCAACACAACAGGAATAATAATGATATGGCAAAAAAATATCTATAAGCATAGAAAACCAAAGTAAATGGAATCTTCCCATAGACCCCATAACACCTTTGAGAGAGGAAAAGATATTTGGTGTAATACTTCATCTTGCAGAATACTTTCTTCTGCTATATAGGTATGCTTTATAAGTGCTTATGTTAACATAAGCTGTGATATAAATGTGAAATAACTTTTTTCAGTAGTCCAATGAAATTTTAAAATAAAGAGCTAAATTCAATTTATCTTTGTGTCATAAATAATTTGAGATAAGTTTACAATTGTCAGTTATTTTCATGATTGAAATACTAAAATTTACTGGATCTAGAAGGAAGATATTTAAAGACAAGGTGGCTTTTTTGCAATTTAATCTTCATTAACTAAAATTTTAAAAATTGAACATTAGAAGAAGATATATTATTGACATGATAAAAATTACTTTCTGACCCATTATACTTTCATGTGTTCAAACAGTAATTCATATATAAACTGGCTCCAGCTTATGACTAGAATAGTGGTCCAAAATTGCATTAAACAAATGTACTATCACAGAGGTAAAGTGGTCATGATATAATTAATCAAAATCAATAAAAAAAAACCTTTTGGCTAAAGTAATATTCAGAAAATGTGTTTTAGGGAAGGTATATGAAATACCAATTAAGTTTACAAATAATGTTTGCTATCATAATGCAATAATTAAATTTAAAAAATATGGCCGGGCACAGTGGCTCAAGTCTGTAATCCCAGCACTTTGGGAGGCTGAGGCGGGTGGATCACGAAGTCAAGAGATCAAGACCATCCTGGTCAACATGGTGAAACCCCGTCTCTACTAAAAATACAAAAAATTAGCTGGGCATGGTGGCACGCACCTGTAGTCCCAGCTACTCAGGTGGCTGAGGTAGGAGAATTGCCTGAACCCAGGAGGCAGAGGTTGCGGTGAGCCGAGATCGCGCCATTGCACTCCAGCCTGGGTAACAAGAGCGAAATTCCATCTCAAAAAAAGAAAAAATAAAGTAAATAAATAAATAAAATAAAATAAAAATAAAAAATATGAAAAACAAAATAGCTAACAACATATTTTAGAAACATTTACATAAATACAATTAATAAATAATTTCTTAAAAGGTAACTATATTTACCTCAGCACTAATATAATTAAGAAGTTAAAAGATGTAAAATAGCACTAATCCAAAATGAACTTTCTATAAAACTGTAGGAATTTGCCAGCCTACTTCAAAATATTGGCACCTCAAGGCTAATATTTTGTCAGTAATAGTTTATTAAATTTATTGTGAAACTAAACACAGCCTTTATTATTAGATTCGCCACCAATTGGCATGATTTCAAAGTTATCTTTAGAATAGTCTACTTGCATTAGATTCTTCAAATTCAATTTGTTGTTCTAGAGGTAGAAATCAGTTTTATTGACATATATCATCAAAGATTCCGTTCAGAAAATGGAGCAAGCTCGACAACCAGAACTGTGGGTCAGGCTTTGTGACATATGATCTCAATGGTCAGGATGGAGAGCACTATCCTGAAAAAGATAGCTTTGGGAGCTCTACCAATTATACAGGATGAGAGAGAGGTTTGAAAAGATTCAAAAACTTTCAATAGGTACTGATCAAGATTTTGTTTGTACCGGCATAGAATAACATCTCAGGCAATCAATGAAGTTATGAGAATTCTGTCCCAGATGCAGGTCCCTAGGCTTTTTCCAGTTAGAAAAGAATGTGATTCATTTTTATGAATTGAAAATATATGGCTCAAAATGTATGAAGGAAATCTTCATTTCAGGAGCGACCAGGCAAAATTTACAATGGTGCCTTTCACCTCTTTGCTTATAAAACAAAGCCAATTTGTGTAACCAGTTAAACCAGGTATAAACCAGAAAACAATACATTTCTAAGCAATGCAGACAAGATAGCCCTGGCTGTAAATAAGTTCTGAACTTTAAGCTGAATGTTTTTAGGAAGTAAGCACAGGTTTTAGTCACTATGGCAATAAAGAAAATAGTTCAGTGTGACTGAACTCAACTTTGATTTGTATGGAGATGACTGGGTGTTTCAAAAGGAGAATGAGGGAACAGGAGGAAAGATGAGTGGGAACTTAAAGTCAGGAAAATATAAAAAAAAAATATTAAAAAATGCATGCAAAGAAGAGATTGTTTCATGTGTACCCATCTTAGCTTGCTAACTGACACTTTTTAAAATTAGGCTCCTAACCTTCTACAGTGACTGGGAGGCAGAGGTTCTATCTTCCCTTATTGGCTGAAATAAACAGTAAATTCTTTTGGCAAGGAGCTTTAAGTTGACTAGAGTCATCACAGGGATATGGCCTTGTGCTTTTAGAAATTATGTCAGCAGTCTTTAATTGTTTACAGGCCAAGGTTGATATTTAGTTATGAAGAACATTCAGAGGAGCTTGACTAGTATGCAGTCAAAAAGAGAATCCTTGCTAGTATTCCATGTTGTTAAAGGAAAACAGAAGATATTTTCTCCAAACAAGGTAAGTTCATTTCTTGTTTCATCACCTTATGTTTATGAAGGACCAGCTGAATCATCTGTTGAGACTTGATAGTAGAAGAGATTTAATGAACAATAGAGTCATCGTGCATTTTGCAAGAGGAATCTCTATGGAAACAAAAAGGAAAACAAGGATTAACAGTTGGAGCAAAATACAAATTTAGTTTTTGATTCCAAAGGGCAGTTGGTCAAGTATATTTCTGGGCATTGAGCTCTAAGTTTCTTTACATGGTGAAGTGGGGACAGCAGTGGCAACCTGATGAATTTCCGTTTGGAGTCTGAATGTTGTGTTGGTGTCCACAACTGAATCCCAGTGATGGTTATTTTGTAGAGCAGAGTTGGAGGGTTTCTGAAGGATTGTTTGAGTGGCTCATGGAGCAGCAGCTCCAAGCACCAAGGTTACCTATCCATAGTTTGTTGCATAAAGAGTTGTTTGACATTTATTTTACATTATCTGGCTTCAGTATACAGAACATTGTCCCATTAAATTTGGCCTGGCTATTTATGCAAGGGCTGCAAAAGAGTAATTGATCACACAGGTGTTTTTTTAAGTTTGTTTTACAGAAATTTTTTTTTTTAAATTTTTTAAATTTTTATTGCATTATAGGTTTTGGGGTACATGTGCAGAACGTGCAAGATAGTTGCATAGGTACAGAAATTTTTATAAGGAATCTCAGATTGGACCTTTAAAAGCCTCTGGTGAGTGGGAAGCCAAACCAAAAATTTGTCTTCAGGCTTTGCCTATGTTGTCTATACATTTTGATAAATTCCCCTCTTCTCCAAGTTTACAAAAGATTCTGTTTCATTGGTCTGTGAAGTAGTGACCTTTCTTACCTGTAGGGTTAGGAAATATCAGGCTAGTTTTTTTCAAAAGGGCTTTGTAAGCATTGGCTTCATAAAGCCAACTTCAGGTCCTTAAAATAGTCTGATCGTATCAGTTTTTATAAATCACTTTTCAAATGTAACATTCAAATAAAATCTTGGGACTATAACTAAAGTTTTATATTATGCCCCAGATAATGCAGAAAGATTCTTATTGGATATTTGCAAATAATTACATTTCCACAAAAATAAGAATACTCAATATTTTCAGATCTTTGAAGGGGTCAGGCAGGGAGAAAAATATGAATGTTTCAAATTTGCTTATAAAAATGTAATTTACTAGATTTTTATGAGGCAAAAATAACATAAGAGAAAGAAAAAGAAGATTTCTTATGTCCAGAAAATAAATATTATGAGTTGGCAACACTGTAAACAAACAAACAAAACTATTTCAAAATAAAATAAAAATTATATAATCATTCTTTACCAGTGTGCTGTATTCCATGTAATTAAATATATTCTTTTTGAACTTGGGTTAGGAGTTCTAAAAATCCATTAATTTTTTTATTACAGGTTTGGAATCCTGAATGAGTCCACTGATATGATGTCAATTTTTTAAAGCAATTTCATCAAAAGGCTATATACTCAAGAATACTGGAAATACCATGGATTTCTTAAAAAGTTTCTTTGTGTTCAAGATAAGTAAACTGGCCTCTAGCTTATTGCAAGAGGTTTTCAGGAAACATCAGAAAATACAACTGTGGATGTCAGAAGACTTAAAATGAACACAAGATGTCTTTCCCCTTAATTTTGTCATCTTCCATTTTTCTCATTGATGTTTTGTAGTTTCAATATACACATTTTGTATCTCCTTGGTTAAATTTACTCCCAAGTATTTTTCTCTATTGTAAAAGAGATTATTCTTATAATATCTTTTTTTAACTTTTGATGTTAGGGTAGGGAAAGTCCACTGATTTTTGTAGGTTAATTTTGTAACCTGCAGCTTTACTAAATGTATCAGTTCTAAAAGTTTTTGGTTGATTTTGTAGGGTTTTCTGCATGTAAGATCATGTCCTTAACAGTAGGAGACTATTTCACTTCTTCTATTCCTGTTTGGATGCCTTCTATAATTTTTCTTGCCAAACTGCTACAGCTAGGATATCCAATACTATACTGAACAGCAGTGATAAGAGCAGGCATCATTGTCCTGTTGTTGATCTTAAACAAAAAGCTTTAAACTTTTTACCACTGAGTATAATATTAGCTGTTGGTTTTTAACAAACGGGCTTTATTGAATGAAGTGTGTTCCTTCTATAACAATTTTGTTTTGTTTCTATCATGCAAGGATGTTGAATCTGTCAATTCAATACAAATCACTGCCTTTCCAAAGAAATTTTTCACTGAAATAGAAAAATATAATCCTAAAATTTCTATGGAGCCACAAAAGACCCCATATAGCCAAAGCAATCTTGAGCAAAAAGAAGAAAGCTCAAGCAATCACACTACCTGATTTCAAAATAAACTACAAAGCTATATTAAGCTAAATAGCATGGTAATGGCAAATAAACAGATACATAGACTGATGTAACAAGATGGAAAGCCCAGAAATAAACCCAGACACTTATGGTTAATTTATTTTCCACATATGTACAAAGAACATACAATGGGGAAAGTCCAATTTCTTCAATAAATTTGACAACTGGATAGTCACATGCAGAATAATAAAATTGGACCCTTATCTCATACCATATGTAAAAAATTAACTCAATATGAATTAATGACTTCAACATAAGACCTGAAACTATAAAACTACTAGGAAAAAATATAAAGGAAAACTCCATAACCTAAGTCTAAATAATAATTTATTGGATAAGACCCCCAAAACAGAGTAAAAAAAAACAAAAATTGACAAATGAGATTTCATCAAACTAAACAGTTCTGCATAATAGAGAAAACAATGAACAGAGTAAAGAGACAACCTATAGATTAGGAGAAAGATTTGTAAATCATACATATGAAAAGAGATTAGTATGTAATACATATAAGGAACTCAGTCAGTTTAATAACAAGAAAACAATCTGATTTTAAAAATCAGCAAAGGATATGAACAGATTCTCTTTTAAAAAGAAAACTACAAGTAGCCTACAGAAATATAAAAAAATTATCAAAACTGCTAATTATCCAGGAATGGAAACAAAAACCATAAGGTGATATTACCTCACATCTATTAGGATGAATTATCAAAAACACAAAAGGTAAGTGTTGGCAAGGACGTAGAGGAAAGGAGACCCTACACACTCTTGGAGGGAATGTAAATTAGCCCAAGCATTATGGAAAACCCAATGGAGGGTTCTCAAACAATTAAAAATAGAATTAACATCAAACAATCCCACTTTGGGGTTATATCCAAAATAATTGAAATTGGTATGTTGAAGAGATATCTGCACTCCCTTGTTTACTTCTGCACTATTCTCATTAGCCACAATATGGAACCAAACTGTTCATTACAGATAAATAGACAAATAATTTTGGTACATATCCAAAATGGAATACTATTGAGTCTTAAAAAAGAAAGAAATTCTGTCATCTGTGACAATATCAATGAATCAGAAAGATGTTAGGTGAAATAAATCAGGCACCGAATGTCAATTATTACATGATCTCACTTTATATAGAAATCTAAAAATGCCAGTCTCATAGGAACAGAGAACATAATGGTAGATACCAGAGGCTGGGAAAGAAAAAGGAAATGTACAAAAGGAAGATGTTAGGCAAAAGACACACAATTTCAGTTAGACAGGAGACGTTAGTTTCAGTGGTCCATCACACAGTATATTATATTTTTATCTTGGCCAAAGATCAACAACAAATTTTCAGGCCTTCCTGGAGATAAACCTACTACTAAACCAGTCTAGTGATAAGATAACTCCATCTATATAGGAACTAAGAGAAATATGATAGAAATTAATGAAATATGCAATTGGTTTTGTATTAGTCTGTTTTCAGATTGCTTTAAACAGCTACTAAAGACTGGGTGATTTATAAAGTAAAGAGGCTAAATTGACTCACAATTCCACATGACTGGGGAGGCCTCAAGAAACTTACAATCATGGCAGATGGGGAAGCAAATACCTCTTTCTTCACAAGTCAATAGGAGAGAGAAGGGTGTGAAAGAAGAAGAGGGGGAATAGCCCCTTATGAAATCATCAGACCTTGTGATAACTCATTCACTATTATGAGAACAGCATGGGGTAAACTGACTGCATGATCCAATCACCTCCCATCAGGTCTCTTCCACAACATCTAGGGATTACAATTCAAGATGAGATTTGGGTGGGGACACAAAGGTTCACCATATCAGGTTTTATTATAAAAATTATGAATTTAAAATCAAGAAGCCGTAAATATATATTTTTTCAATATTTCTTGCCTTTTAAATATAGAAACATTTCTTAAACTTTAAAGGGGCCATTTCCTAAACTAAAGAGATGAGTGCTGCAAGTTTGGAAGACAAATTAAAAAGTGAAGTGGTTTACTGAACTTTTATTACTATCCGACTTAATCGTCAACCCCAGCTCCCAGTTCTTTATGTTGTGAAAAACACCTATTTTTATTTTTTTCTCAGTTCAGATAAGCATATGGAGGAAATAAAATATCCATGTGTTTTATGGCTTACCTGTATATATGTGTGTTTCTATATATGTGTATTTAGTAGTATGGAGTTACATATATACCTGATAAATACATATATACATGTGTATCATATATTTGTGTGTATATTATATGTATGTATACTGTCCTGCTGTGCAAGTTGAAAAGAGGTTGCAAGTTCCAAGTATTTTCTGTTTGTTGGGCTGATTACTCCTATCCCTGACCCATACATAAATTATTGTGATCCTATTACAAAGACTTTTTTAGTTTATTTTTAAAACAAACCTATTTATGTTGTCAAACTCCGTAGAGAACTTTTTCTCTTTTCTGCATTAGCTCACTATCTTTGTCCAGTGAGGTTTCAAAACTGTTCTCTTCCATGGTTTCTGACCTCACTGCTTACCCCTTCACTAGGAGTAAATAGGTCTACCCAACAACTTCATGAAATGAGGGGAAAACAATTAACTTTATATTTTACTACTTACCCTAAAAGAGTAGCTCTTCTTCATTACTTTTGAGCAATTTTCACTTATTTACTTCTGCTGTCTGATATCACAGGAGATACAATTTTGAAATAGAATAATTAAAGCATGTTTTGTCATTATAAGTCCTCAGTTCTTCATGTATGTAGTTGCCTATATGTAATTTAATTAATCAGTAAGAAATTGAAAATAGTGCTCTTCAGTGTTAGAATAAAATACATGACCATTTAACTAATATCTTACTATTGATATTACTATTTCTTGTTTTCTTTCTTTCTTTCTTTCTTTTTTTTTGAGACAGAGTCTTGCTCTGTTGCCAGGCACCAGGCTGTAGTGCAGTGGTGCAATCTCTGCTCACTGCCACCTCTGACTCCCAGATTCAAGCAATTCTCCTGCCTCAGCTTCCTGAGTAGCTGGGACTACATGCACTCACCACCACACCCAGCTAATTTTTTCTGTATATTTTACTAGAGACAGGGTTTCTCCATGTTGGCTAGAATGGTCTTGATCTCTTGACCTCGTGATCTGTATGCCTTGGCCTCCCAAAGTGCTGGGATTACAGGTGTGAGCCACAGTTCCCAGCCCCTCTTGTTTTGTTTTTAATTGACTTATATTTATTTTGGTCCTAAAAAACAAACAGAAATCTAAGCCTGTTAAAATTCATAATAATGCACCACCATGCATTTCTTGAAAATATTTTTTAAAGTAGGTTTATAGATATATTGATTTGTACATACTAACATTTTTAGAAATAGAGACATTATTGTGTTTTTGAGGGTAGAATAATTCAATACTTCTAGAAAAAATAAAAGCCTTACAACCTTGTTTTCAAAAGTAACAGTAGAGGCTAATTATGTCATACATATTTATCAATTTTATGCATAAAAATAAAATATTTTATAACACAATCAGAAAGTGACATTGTATGCATAAATTTATATGCTATGGTTCAGCTATAAATTGTGATTAAGCTTGAACATTACAGAAAAACAAATTTTTAATTACGTATATTTGCATATTATTACCACAAACTTCCACACTAGTTAGAATATTACTGTGAACACTGAGATGCTTTATAATATGCTGGAATCATATACATATTTATATTTGTAAGAAAATATTTATGTAGACACTCATGCATACATAATCATTTCTTTTTTTATTATAAAAACATATTTATCACAAAATTAGAAAACATGTACAAAAAAGTTTACAAATTTAGGCAAGGTCATCCACAACTGTACCACAGTTGGAAGTTTATCTGTAGTTTTGTGGGGTGTGGAAGAGGGTACATGTAAGCATGATTATGACAGTTTATCTTCAATGCAAATTATAGTTATGGAGTTATATCATGGTTATCTCCCCAGATATTAAATATTTTACATAACATCATGTGAATGGCTTCCCCATATCACATCCTATGAAGTTCTATAATATGTTTGGTTCATCAGTAATATGTCCCTATAATTTTTAAGAATTCTTGTTACACAGAAGTTGCACAATAAATAATGCAGTTGACCCTTGAATGACACAGGTTTAAACTGCACAGATCCATATATACATAGATTTTATTTTGCTTCTATCATCACTGAGACAGCAAAAACATCTCCACCTCTTCTTCCTCTTCCTCAGCCTACTTAACATGAAGACAATGAGGATGAAGACCTTTATGATGATCCACTTCTACTTAATGAATAGTAAATATATTTTATCTTTCTTAGGATTTTCTTAATAACATTTTTCTCTAGCTTTCTTTGTTTTTAAAATACAGTATATAATCTATATAACATAAAAAATATGTGTCAATCAATTTTGTTACTGTTAATGCTTCTAGTCAACAGTAGGCTATTAGTATACACAGAATTTTGACTATGTATGAGATTTGGCTTCTCTAAGCCCCACATTGTTTAAGGGTCAACTGTATTTGAGTAATGGAATAGTAACACTAAAGATAATTCAAACATTTTATATCTAGATATTTTTAATTTTTCATGATGTGAGCCTCTTTATGTACACTGAGTATACACAAAAACTACTAAAAAAGGAATGAATTATATTTTTTATTTTTTGTTAAATCTTCATTCCCTGGCTGCTGAAACAACCTTTATAATGTCAATAAATTTGCTTATTGTCAAATCTGAAATAGACATTTTATACTATTTTTAACAAAAATGTTCTACATAATATCGTTAATAATCCCAACCATTATTTTAATATCACCTCATTTGTTTGCTTACAACAACAGCTACATCTGATACCTTAATTCCATAATTTTGCACTTTTAAATATATGCATGTGGATATGTATATATACATACACACATATGTATACATACACATGTGCACTTTTTACATGTGTATATATACATATATGTATATACATATATTTATGTATCTATATTTATAAATAAACAATATTTATTATAAATACACACGTATACATGTATCATTTCTTCTTTCACCCCACATCTGGAAAAGCCCATAAGAAAGCCCATGTGCTTATTCCTCTGGTGCTGTCTGGAATTTCAAATCAAGCAAGCCCTGGCTTCAGACCTCACCCACTAATCTTAATATTTAGAATCATTAGCCACTCTCAGTCTGGCTTGAATGCCTCTCCAGCTCTCCCCAGAAAGCCTCAACATGTGAGTAATAAATCTCTTCCAACCCTCTTAATGTGTTTGTGGCATCACTGGTCTCCATAATTAAACTAATTTAAGTATATGACTGAGTGGGGTTCATCTCATCTTCACTGATGATCAGAAAATATGTGCATATAATGAATCAGATTATTCTGAGAAGTTCTAGAGAATTTGCTTTGAGAACAACATAGCCCCTTTTCTTTTTACTGCCCCCACTGAAGAAAAGTACTACAACATTTCTGTTGCTTTATTTGATACTTTCTTTCACACATCTGCGTAACATGCTTACATTTACATTTTTTTTTATTTTTTAGTTTTGGACACTAGTAACATTTGCCATAGATAAGATTTTCTTTGTCTTCATTCTCTTTCTAGGCTTTCCAAAAACATTTACCTCTACCATTTTCTCATCATCTAAAGACTTATATTTTATATCTCCTTCAAATTCCTATGAACCTTCCTATAGATATTCATTTGTACATTATAGTTTCCATTATTATGACAATGTAAATATTTTTAGAATTGAAATATGTAGTAAGTAATCATTGTTTTATTTTATATACAAACTTTTACTTAATGTATTCTATTATTGGCCTTTTAATTTGCCTTCTTTTTATGTATTTGTCATCAGTACAGGTGTAACTTACTGCCAATTACTTGATACTATTTTAAAATATTATAATGTGTATCAAGTATTCAATAATTCAGTCATCTTCAGGAAATACTTCCAATAGCAATCGAAATTGCTCTAAACAGGATCAGTTGTCATGCATATCTTTTGTACGTTTGTCACTCTAAGATTTCCTTTTACTCTTGTCCTGAAATCTTCTTAACATTGATTTTATATTTAAAATCTGGTATATATATTTTTAAAAATGAATACTACTTAGCAATAAAGAACAACTAAAATAGTCACTGACAACAATATTAATCTGGAAGAATCTCAAAAATACCTCCTCTGACAGAGAATAGCAAAGGAAGGAGTGTTCCTACAAAACCCTTCAGGGGAGAAATTAGCAAGCTTAATCATCAAATATAAATGAGATATGAAACTTAAAGAACAAGGCAGAAACTGGATGGAATTAAATATCTTTTAGGACCCTCTATAATGTTCTGTGCTGCTGTTTTCTAGAAAGCAAAGCATCATTTGCAGACTTGGCCTTACTACTCCCTTAGTTATTATTTACCATTTGTAGACTTGGCCTTACTATTCTCTTAGTTATTATTTACCATTTGAGCATTATTTACTCTTTCAGTTGTCAGCTCCCTGGCATGTCAAGAAATGAACATCTAAGTCATATTAATATTTCACTGCTAATTGTCTTCCTAGAAATTTTCAGATACAAGTTTTGTGTCCTCATTCTGATATATGTAAAATCATTTTTATTTAGCAGCAAATGAGACTGAAAATCCTTGAGACTAAATATTTTGTCCAAGATGAAATAACTGTGATGTATAGCATTTTCCATAAATACAGAGAACTTTACTTACTTTTCCCAAAAGAGTCTCTCGCTTGGTAGAGGTAGGGAGTTTTCCTTTATCTTTAATTTTATTTTATAGAAAATGACTGTAGGAGTTTTCATAATCAGGAAGATACATTTGTTTGCCTAAACTAAAAATCTGAATAATAATTAGAGTTTTAAAGTAGACAAATACTTTATGTAGAATATTTAGTTTGTTATTTCAGAGTTTTGATTTTTACATGAAATATGATCATTTGCAGAGTCATGGGGAAAGAAAGAGAGAGTAGTGACTTAGAGCTAATTTGGAGGAAAAAATTGATCAATTTAATGATGAATTAGCTAAGAATAGGTAGAGAGAGAGAGAGAGAGCATGAGTTATTCATGAATAATGTATAAAATAGAATAGATAGTAAAGCTATTTATTAAGATATAATTCAACCCAAAAGACCAGAATTGTAGAAAGCTATAAGTTGTGTTTTGATAAAGTTAATGTTATGTGTTAATGAAAACATCAAAAAATTGTTTGGAGGAGTATTTAGGAGATTGACATGTATCCTTAAAAATGTATAATTTATCTACCTTAGATGATTATGAAATCTGAGAGTGCATAAGAACTTTCTAAGCACTCTCAAGTGCAATAATAATGGAAATGTCCATTGATTTTAGTGACATGGAAATTCTCAGTAGTCTAAGTCAGAGATGTTTCAGAATTTTAATGGTGCCAGAAACAAAACTGGAAAAGTTTGAAAAGTAAAGTATTGGAAAGATAAGTTTGGGTTTTAAGGATATAGACAGAAACGGTGAACTATGCCGAAAGCCACAGCCATTATATCACTGTAGACATGGTAAGTAATGATGTTTTTATAATGATTTTATTGCCATTTTACTATTTTTGCATTAGAGGTTTTCCTAATTTCTTTAAATATGATAATATTTTTTGAAATAAAATTTTCACCAATTTTCCTTATTTGAGTAATTCTTCAGTCACCAACTACTACCCTGCTCTTTGGCTGTGAATTCCCACTTGTGCAATCTGAATTCAGAATTGACTCCAGTTCTCCTGGAGTCTCCTCTGTTGCAATAGTCCTGAATAAAATATGTTTTTACTGCTTTAACTATTGTCCAGCTCTGGTTTTAGTTTGGCACTGAAGCAAGGATCCCTTAGCAAGGGTCAAACAACTGTTTGACTTGTATCTTCTTTTACTTATGCTCTTTCTTCTGTAATGAAATTTAGCATTTTTTTCAGCCAGAAGAAATTGTGGGTTCTTCTATTTTTCTCTCACACCTAGTTTTTTAAGGTAACACTCAAACGTTATTACTATTGGTAATTTACCTTTGATTTTGTATGTTGTGAAAAACAATATTTTCTTTAAGATATTATGATAGCTTTCTTTGGAATTAAGTTCTTGGTAGGGATTGTGATCTATTTAGTTAGTGGGAAAAATATGAGTGCTGCATCTTCCTAAACATCAATTTTATCAACCTACCTTTTAGCTTTGGACAAGAAATGGGGAGAACTTTCAAAGGGAAGCATTCTCAAGTAGATTTAAATAGCTGTGACATACCAGTCTACTGCTCATTTTTCTTCCCAAATAGCTCAGTTTATGACTCAGCTCCTCAAAATAATTTGCTTAATTAAATCAATGTTCACATACTGTATATATCTAAAGTGCATATGGAAAGAAGTAGAAGCAATATGCTTCAAATGAAATATTTAAATAAACCTTTATGCTAAAACTGACATGTTAGTTCTTTAAATATATCTTTCTTACTTTGCTTTTGATTTTTTGAAAACCTTAGTTAACCCTAAGATAAATCCGTTTTATTGTAAGAGGAATACTTATGCATTATTTTTGTAATTATTTTGCAGTTTATTTATCCTACTTGAAGTGTACTCTATCACAGGAAGTACAGATTCTTCTATTTTATAAATCAAAGTTAAATGATGCAGATTCTGATTTTTTAAAATGTGATTAGAGAAGTTGAATTTGACACTATGCTATCTCCATATGGTAAATTTAATCAGCTATTTAGTTCTCAGACATGCTAGATAACTCTTTCCTAAATTAGATGGTCATATTTTGTTACTTGATTATTAAATTAATAAGATATATAGAAGACTTAAACATGTGGTCCCATCAAGAAAATGAAATGCAATCCTCAAAAAAAAAAAAGAAGAAAAAAAAAGAAATTAGGTATAAATGCATAAGAGATGAAAAAAAAATCCATGTCCTTCAAAATTATTTACTTAAGATATTTTATAAAATACTAAATCATTCTGATGTAGATTGTTGTTATGTAAATGTCTCACCACTTTCTCCCATATTGAAAACTCCGAATTGTTAGAGCCATATTTAACTATTTGAAAATGCTAATTTTAACTCCTAGGAATGTTTGAATATTTGGTGAGTGTTTGTTATGTACTTACTAAATCAAATTTAACTTCCTGAAACTGTATCTTTGAAATAATTTGGAAATAGTATTAGTTGAATTTGACACTATGTCAAGTACTCTAATATATTTAATTTTTAAGAAACTAAGTTTTAATTGTGAAATTAATAAGTTGGTATAAAAATTTTGAACATATGACTTTAAAAGTAAAGAGAGTTTATTTTAGAAATATGAACAAGTTCCAGGTGGTATAATCTTGTAGCTTAATAAAAATAATGCATTTTATGGTACTTCTTACATAAAAAGTTTTTATATGCTACATAAACTTTGTTGTATCAAGAGGGATTAGATAATCTAATAAAACATAAGGAAAATCAAAAGTTCTGTTCTGATATATTCAACCAAGAGACGATCACTGAGAAACTTTGTTTAGTTTGGCTAACAGAGACCTAAGCATGAACTAATTTTTTTTTCCCCCTTTGGATTGTGATAACTTCATGTAATTGCTGCTGTGAAACCCAATAAGATAACTTATTTTTTATATTGTGCCTCTTTGTTGCATGAAAAACAATGCATGATAGCCCTTATCAGCATGATATTTCATAAATTATTTTTTCCAGCCTCATCTCCTGTTGTCTTTTATTATTATTATTATTATTATTATATTTTATTTATTTTTTTTGAGACGGAGTTTCGTTTTTATTACCCAGGCTGGAGTGCAATGGCGCGATCTCAGCTCACCACAACCTCCGCCTCCTGGGTTCAGGCAATTCTCCTGCCTCAGCCTCCCGAGTAGCTGGGATTACAGGCACGCGCCACCATGCCCAGCTAATTTTTTGTATTTTTAGTAGAGACGGGGTTTCACCATTTTGACCAGGATAGTCTCAATCTCTTGACCTCGTGATCCACCCGCCTCGGCTTCCCAAAGTTCTGGGATTACAGGTTTGAGCCACCACACCCGGCCCTCCTGTTGTCTTTTAAATGTCAGGAAGCAAAAGTAGGTAAGTGCAGTTCTACAGTCATGGTTCCCTCCCTTTGTTTACATTCTTTGCTTTCTCTGTAATATAATCTAGCTGTCTAGACACTTAATTTCTGACTTTTGAAAAGACAACATCTTACATAAAAGTTAATATTAGTAAAACAAGATTTTTTAAAAGTGGATTGTGGTTGAATATATTTGTTCTAAAATCACACAAGTAAGAAATTTAAATATTCTCTCTGACATTCAGTACCTATTTGCTTGGGCAAATGCCTTAAACTCTTCAATACTTTGTACCCTCATTCACAAAATAATCTAAAAACATCAACTTTAGAGAATTTTTTTTTATGGGCTCCAGACTCCACTACCCAATTGTGTTCTCAAGGTCTCTATTTGTCCCATAGTTGCCCCAGAGCTACTAGAATTAAATAAGTCCACTGATAGACATACCATGTGTCTTTGGGTATTTTATTAACTCTTTTACAGTAAATATTAATATATGTAAAAATATTAAAGTAATGGCAGAGTTTATATAAGAAAATACATAAAATAATTTATATTTGCCATAATAGTAATAAATTTTATTATAGCTATTGAATAGCATATTATTATGGGCTTTAAGCTAAGTTTAGGTTGCACATCTCTGTAATTAATAATGTGTAAATGCATTCTTGAAATGCATTTTTTCAAAATTAAGTTTCAAAATAATGTATCCATTTATTTGTTTAGCCATTTCAGATGTGTCTTTGTAAAACTCTTAAATCAAGGTAATCTTCTTTCTTTGTCTTTCCAAAAAGAAGATTCAAACCATAACAAACAAGCAGGAAAGGAAACAACCAAAAAGAGTCGGAGAGTCAAAAATCCAAAAGGGTGCTGCTTACGTGCCAACTAATCAAAACGAACACTAACTGTTCAAGATTACGTGTACCAAAATAATGCACATGGGTGATCGCTTGCGATATTACAGATGCAATTATTAAATGTTTACACACGGGGCCCAAAGTGGCTCCGGCCGGATTTTGTGGCGCTTGCGAAGGCGAGGCCAAGAGTTCAAGGCCAACCAACCTCAGCAACCTTACAAGCTCTCATTGATTGGCAAAAAAAAAAAAAAAAAAAAAAAGTTTACATAAAATAGTAAATCTATTAATTCAGTTTACACCTTTATCATTTAGTTAATGTAATAACAAATTATAAGTTTAAAGAAATGTATACATTCAATTATATAATATTTTCTACTTCCTTTTATATGAAAAAAATGCATTCAAACTTTATACCTTTCTCTTCAGGCTATGGCTCATAATAAACAGTGATATTTTGGAGCCATAATGCAGCTATCTTGCAATCACCTTCACTTTTGCTCAGTTTACTTGAGATATAGGAGTTTTTAATGCTATATGTAATATGTTGATGAACATTTTAGTTGAAGCCATCGGTAGTACTTCACTTAACACTAAAATATTTATGTTTCTTTTCCTCCTATACTATACATTGCCAATATTGACAAGGTATCTGTCTAGCAAACTGCTTTCTAAGCTAATCATGAAAGACTTGTTTATGAGCTGTCCAACAGTCCATTATGTCAAACAATATTCTTTATGTCAAATAATACTATACGTGCTGAACAATATTTTAATATTTTAGTAAGAAAATTGAGAGAACATTTAATACAATACCATGAAGGAACAAAAATATTAATTAGTTTTCTCTTTTCCTCCTATACTATAGGAGAAAAAGCTTTCTGATTGCCTGCCAGCCATAGAATATGTAGGTATAATATTCAAAGAGAAACATACATAAAAAATGAAGCTAGATTAAAATAGGCAGTATATCATAGTGAGAAAAGAGTGGGATTTTTGAATCAAATTAGCTAGATTCAAAATCTGCTCCAATTGTGTGGCCTAGGAAAGTTATTTAAGCTCTGTGTGCTTCTTTGTCCTTTTATGTAAAATGGATATAATAAATTTTTCTGTGCTGTAGAATGACTGTGAGGACGGTGTGACCTAAATTAACACATTTAAAGCACATGGAAAAGAATCAATAAGTATGCAATTCACATTTCCTGTGATTGTGCTATTCTGGTTCTGATTCTCCTTTGAACTTCTTGAATTAAGTTCAAAAGGAGCACATTGATTTTTTTAATAAAGAGCATTATTTTAGAAAAGATTGAAAAACTTGTAAAGCCTCAAAGACAGTAGAGGAGTAAAGAGATGCTAGATGTTTGGAAAGGAAGCCAGAACAGAGGGTTTTATTAACCAGATGCTTTAATGTGTACTTACTGTCTAAATGGCAAATGTTTTCACTTCAATATTATTTCACAAACTTTCACAACATACATATATATATGTACAGACAGTGTATTTGTATTTCAAAATTTTAGAGTTGATGTTCAAAAAATGAATATTATAACTAAAGAAAGACTGCTATCTATGTAATATCGGTCACTTATTCTTATTCTAATTATAACAAAGGCTCAAAAATGACAGAAGAAACCTGCCAGTAGGCCACCAAAAATTAAAGTTACATACATTCTTCAAGAGTAAAACAAACAAACAAAAAAATAGAACTTGCATTACTCTCCTCCAGCTACCTAGTCTGCTGCTACCATAATCGCTCAGTGGCTAAATAAGACTAAGATTGGCAAAGGTACGGAAGTTGTTATGTGTGATCTTGTAGTAAATTCAGTGTTTGTGGTCACTTGAGAACTAATTATTTCTTCATGGCAGAATGAAAAAGTGTATCAGGTGGCTAATGCTGCCTATTAATCCACTTAAACTTTAATGGCTTAAAAAAACAACATATTTAACTCACAATTGTATAATTCAGCAATTTAAGTTGGTTCAGTTTAAAGGATGCCCTGGTCTCATCTTCTCTTCTGCAGCATCTCTGATCAGATCAGGCAGCATTTATTATTTGTTCTAGTGAGCCAGTCTCAGCTCCTCATGTGTACTTCCAATCTCCTTATGTATTTCTATCATCCATAACACATTACTACATAGTTTTTGTCTAGTCACCTACTGCTGGAAAATAAGATAATTCTCTGTAAGAACTTGTTCTATTATCCTTGCACACACAAATTGTAATTATCCATATTTTTTCATATCTTAACATATCATTTAATTTATTTATATATTATATTTCTTGTTTATTATCTCTCTTTTTACCAGGAAAACCACATCAGATCAGGGATCTTTGTGTATTTTGTTCATTGTTGCTTAAGGCAGTGACTGGCACACAATGAGCATTTGGATTCTTTTTAAAAGGATGTATTAATACAAAAAAATTTGGAGTTTTTGTTTGTTTTACAAATTGCCTTTATATTAACTAATGGAGCAGAAATTGGTGAGCAAAGACAAAATTCCTTTGCCAATGAATAGACATTTTCTCTTAAAAAACGTGTATTGATGCTATGGACTGAATATTTGTGTTCTCTCAAAATTTATATGTTGCCACTACAATCTCCAATGTGATAGTATTTAGGGATAAAAACTGGGAGATAATTAGGGTTATTTGAGGCCGTAAGTGTGGGATCCTTATGATGAGATTAGTGCCATTATAAGAAGGGACACCAGAGAGTTTGCCCTTTCTTTTTCTGCACACACATGCTGATGAAAAGACCACGTGAAGACATACTGAAAAGACAGCTATATGCAAGCCAGTAAGACAGCCTTCCTAAGGAACCAAATTGATTGACACCTTGATTATTAACTTCCCAGGCTCCAGAACTTTTTAAAAAAGATTTTCTGTTGTTTAAGCCACCCCTTATAGAGTATTTTGTTATGACAGCCTTAGCCAATGCAATCAATGCACAGGCATCTCTAAATCCACAGGGGCCAGAAAACCGAGTTTATGATTTTGCTGAGCATCTTTTGCATTTTTTTTTTATCTTGGTAGATGATACCAGCATCTACTCAGTTGTTTAGAAAATGAAAACGTCAAAAAATCTCAGAAGTTATTTTCCTTTGGTCTCAACTAGTAAGACAAAAGTTTAGCCATACACATGGTATTCTGTAAAAAGGATGTGGTGTGCCTCTGTGTGTGTTTGTATGTGTGTGTGTGGTTAGATAGCATAATTTTAAAAAATCTCGTGCTCACTCACAAATGAATGGAATACAGTTTTATGTTTAGTTCCAGCTTTTAGTTGTTCAAGTAAAGAAAGAGCTATCACCCATTCCTTTTGAGGATTATAATTACAGACCCTAAATCCTACATTCAGTTCCTATTCACTGATGGTTCATACAGATTAAGTATATCTTGTCAATCTTGTTTTAATGTCTGGAATGTGGAAATGTTTCTGTCTGTTTTTAGCATGAATGCATGTATTATATTTGATTTTGTACTTCTTTGGGTGTAAAATGAGAAAGTACTTTATTTATTAGCTCAGGTTATCAGACTAAACAGAAGTATGGATAGTTTTTTATTGGTTAAATTATGGCCATTATTTCTTAAGTAATTTCTATGTATAACTCCTACTTATTTGATCAATTGTCATTTATGAAGTAGACAGTCAATCCACCTTGCATGCTGAACAAGCATGCAAGTTCACTGGCATACAAACATCTTTCTAATGTAATTATTTCCCTTTAAAAATCAGGGATTAAAACCAAATATGCTGAAGTCAGGAAACCATGTTGCATCACCCATTAACAAAGGGACTGATTTAATTAATATCTCAATTTGTTCACAGTAAAAATGATAATAAAGTCTATTAATAATTTTATAATTTTTGTCAATATTGAGTGAGATAATTGATGCCTATGGTATGCTCAATACAGTGGCTAGATCTTGTAAATCATTAAACATGTTGGTAAATATTATCGTTTTTATAAGCTGTAAATATTCTTGACAGAAAGATCAGACTCAATTTCGTACAAACAAATTCATCCTCCACCAATACATCCTGATGAAAACAGATTGCAGAGTTTTAAGTAGAGATTTGATGTGATTACATTTGTATTTTAAATGCAAAAGAACGGTAAATAATGATAGGAGAAGCAGAAAAAAATATATAATTATGATCAAATTTTGTTAAGTCATTAACTTGCCTTTGACTGGTATTTTATTGTGTTTTAATCTTAAGTTGAGACACAATTTTAAGTCATAGTTCGTATTATGTAATTAATACCCCTTATAACAGTGATTACACTGTGGTAAGAGAGATTTAAAAAACACCTCTAGGGCATTGTGTTCAGAAATACTGGACACAGAACTCACATAGTGACTGTCTAAAATCGAAGTCCAAGTTCAGTGAAATAACTTTGAATCCTCAAATACAGTATAATATATTATAAATAAAATTAATTAAATATATTTAAATTGCATATTACAATTTATTTTTAATCTTATTTTTAATTAAATGATAGACTATCCAATCAAAACAGCAGAATCTCTATCATTTTATTTTATTATGTCAGTGCTTCTATCTGAATACTTAAAGGAATCTATTGTAATCAAAGAGAACAGTTAAATAAATCAAACTCAATAAGACAAGTTATGGGTTGGTATTTAAGACTCTTTTAATTGTTGACATAGTTAAGTGAGCAATACCATTAAAGTCACTCTTTTGTAAGTTGTGATGTCAGAGGCAAAAATAAAATACTCTTCTCCTAATTAAATGACTATGAATTGCCCATTTATTCTTTATTGGGGCAATTTAATACCAAGAAGCAGCCAACATTGTTAAGTAAATGTGTTTCATTTTTTTTTTTAATTTTGTGTTATAACCCTCAGATTTGAGTAATTATTATAATTAAAGTACTAGGAATGCTATGGTAAAATTAACTTATAAAAGTACTTGCAAAGGGAGAGATTTTTAAGGGGATCTTGAGCCAAATCATGTATTCTTTTTTGATCATGTACTTAATTTCTATTGGATATAAAGTGTAGAGAATGGTTGTGAAAAGAAATTACAGCAGATTCTCAACAGCCTGGCTTAGGCCTAGATTGAAGACTATCTTATTATTATTTATATTACACAAACTAATTTTAATTTCCAGGAGTCTAATATCATTATAACTTTCTAGCAGGCACTGAAAAGAAATTAGTGCTTTCCTTTTCTTTACAAGATTAATATATTTGGTAGCAAATAAGTTAGCAAAAATAATTTATTAAATTCAAAAAGTAAAAGTGGTACTTTAAAGGAACAGCCATTTTAGAAATAGTTGCCTCAATTTAGTAAATTCAGATCTAATATAGTCTTGTTATTCAAAAGGTGCCTTCTCATGGTATCCTCATTGTTACTTATTCATTCTGCAAATCTGTCCCCACCACAAATTCTCATTACCCCTCCTCTTTGTATCAACAAAAATTTAGTTCCTTAGATGGAGATCTCAAGGCTGAGCAAAGAACAACTATTAGTTAAGAATTTCTCCTAAAACTAAAACTATTAGAGGCCTATTATCTCCTGTGGGCCTAGTTAAACTCTTTGATATCAGAACATTTTTCCTTCTCATACCTTTTTATGAAACAATAAACTAATAATAAGTAATCTTAAAGACTTACATACATTGATATAAAATTTAATCCATTTCTAAAAAGAATGAGTAAATAATGTGAACAAGCATTTAACTGAATAAATAAATAATCTAAATATACAAAATGACTATGAAATTATTACTATTTTATATAAGCAAAATAAATAATAAGTAAAAGCTACAATTTTTAGTTCACTTGACTATCAAAAATGAAGGAGACTGACAATAAAGTATCTTTGACTTACGGTAGATGAATCAGGGTCTTCAGCTCATTTTTAATGTACAAATTAAAGAACACTTTTAGAAAACAATTTGGAAATTTTAATTTTGGGTAAAATTTTAATTTTGGGCTCATATGAGCCATGTAAAATTTACACTACAAATGTAACCAATGGCAGTCATTTAAAAAATAAAAACCAGATATAACTCAAATATTTGCTATAGAATGGAAAATATAGCACAATACATTTTTCAGCAATGAATTACGATTACTCATGTGAAATATTATTGCTGGCAGTTTATTAGACCTTACGATCCACCCACCTTGGCCTCCCAAAGTGCTGGGATTACAGGCATGAGACACCATGTCCAGGCACCTCTTTTGTAATCAAAATGCTAATAACAAAGTCTAGAAATTTGAACTTCTTAATATAGAAGATAAAACAGATCTCAAGCTTTCTTTCACACTTGGGGTTTTTAATGTATTTATTTGGGATCAACACTAGAAACGCAAGTACAGAAGCTCCATATGACGTTACCCTATGTCTGATATGGAATGACCATCAAGGAATTTATGTATATCATAATAGGAAACTATATATTTTTAAAAATGTTTTCATGGAAAGGTTTTTTTTTAAAAAAGAATTAATCTAAAATAGTATTTGCTGCAACAATATAAGCCAATTTTACTATGATTTGTCAAGTAGTATACATTTTCTTTAACATACTTACTTTATTGGTGTAGCTACACTTGATAAGAATAACATAAAATGTATTCTTTAGGTATTATTGTGAAAAATTCATATATATATATATATATATATATTTTTTTTTTTGCCAATCAATGAGAGCTTGTAAGGTTGCTGAGGTTGGTAGGCCTTGAACTCTTGGCCTCACCTTCGCAAGCGCCACAACATCCGGCCGGAGCCACTTTGGGCCCCAAAAATTCATATTTTTCTAAAGTGAGCCTGATACATGAGAAAAGGTAGAATTAAAAATTATGAAAAACTTGTTTATCTTCTATTTTAGTATTGAATGGGACATAGAAGGCTCAGAAATTAATGCAGCCACAAAAGTAAAAGGTATGATAGATCTGTTGATTTTTAAAATACATACACGTCTTGCTTATTAAAAGAATCCTTTATTACAAAATTAAAACTCTTTATTCAACCTTTGATCAGCCAAGGTGAAAAGTTCTATAAGTTTGCTTATAAAAGAAAACAAAAACAGTTAAAGAATAACTGGTGAAATGGATTTCCAGTTTTCAATTTTTTATTAGAGGCTCGTAAAAATAGTTCTCATTTTTGCTAGCTTTAGTATGCATTTTTTAAATAGGAAACTATGTTTATAATACATTGGAATATTGCAGTGGATTTATCTGCATGCATATTTAATAAAAAATAGTATATTTATGAATTCGTTTAAAACCTGCATCAAATCGTTCGAGGCATTTGAGATAGTCCAAAAAGGTAGTGGCACAGCACAAAATTAGAACATTCCTTTCTTTTTCTCTGGAAAGTCATCACCTAGCCTTATCAAGTACAAAATGATTTTTTTAAATAAAATATTAAATAGAATAACCTTGTTTATTGAATATTCTTTTTGTTGCTTCAATTTAGCTTATTCTTCTCTACACATCCAGCAAATCAAACAGTGAATTCTGAATTTGTTTTCTATCACTTCCCAATTCCTGTTAGGGCTTCAAAGTTTCTGCTTTGTCTCTTCCACACATCCTTCACCTAGATGTCCATACCTCTAATCCAATTCTCTCAGTCTTTGATCAACTAATATTTCTTCAATGAATGCAATCATGAACACCCTATTTAAAACTGCAACCATTTCCCTTAGAACATCTCATTGTTTTACCTCTATAATTTTATGCTATTTATAATTTAAAAATATTTGTTATAATTTATTATGTTTACCATTATTATTGACTATGCCTGTTTCTCTTTTCAATAGAATATCTCAAGAGGAGAAGGTTCTCCTGTCTGTTTTAAAGTTCAAAATTGTGTTCCTGTATCGAGAAATACATCTTGCATATGGTATCTTGCATATGCTTAAATAATCCAAGTTATATCTGGATTAACAGAGATGTTCAAATATTAAATTAATTGAAAGTTTTATTATGTGCATATTATGAGTCCAAAAGAAATCAAGAAGCAAAGCAAAAAAAAAAAAAATTATATTGAGATTTTTAAATGTATGTGCCTGTTAGCATTTTGTAATGCTAAAAGGGGTGTGTTATGCTGATACTATTTTATATGCAGAGAGATACATAACCAAAATTCTAACTCCACCTCTTAATCCCATGGCTATGTTTTATACACTCAGTAATGAACTAAATATTCACCTACCAATATTGATTATTGTTTTCAATTTTTAACACATTATGCTATTAATCCATCTCTTTATCATTTAAATTTCATCATACTTACTAATTTTTTATTTTAGGAAAAGACAGCAACATAGGCTTAGTTTATCTGTTTCTCCTTGGGAGACAGAAATTTAGATAGTTTAAGTTTTCCAGTAGGAATATAGTTATTAAGTGGATAAAGCATGAGTAGAATTTATTTTTTCTAAATACAAAAATAAATTTGACATTATAGCTTAACGATTCCTTTGACTTTTTCAACCCAATTAAGTAATTGGATACAAAATATTTACTAAATCAAATGTAATTTTAAAATCATTTGTTCTCCTATGTGTTCATAGTTGCTCAAGTCTAATCTTACCTATTATGATTACTCTTTTACCCAAGCATTTGTTCTATAACTAAATTTAGTTTATATTTTTTTAATTCTTATCTATAACTTCATATTTTCTATTTATGTTGTACTTATGTTTGCATTGCATATTATAATAAACATATACTCTGTTCAGGGGATATATTATGAAATTCTAGGAATGTAAGTAAGAGTGTACCTACATGCCAACAGGCAGGTCATGAGCAGAACACACATATCTGTTGGTCTCTCTTGTGGGAAAATCTTACCCCTTGTTATGATAACAGCTCTTCACATTTCTCTTGTGGATTTAACACTCACTTTCATTTAATCTGTTTCTGATAGGACTATTAATCATAGTGATAGGTAATACATTTTAATTTAAGCTAGATTAATATTTCTCCTGGGAATTAAATCTTCAATCAAATATTCTATGAAGAGAAAGTAATTGGTACTAAAATATTGTGTGCAATTTTTGTGTGTACGTGTGTGTGTTTCTGCTATCAGAGCCAAAAACTGACAAACTTTGAGCTACTCCCTGAAATCACAGGCACTGCCCTGGTTCATGCTCCTGTCTGCTTTCTTTCATTTCTATGAACTACACACCAATAATTTTGTTTTTATTAAGCTTCCTAAGTAGTTTGTGTGGTGAACTGTAATAAACAATGATCTATATTTCTTATGAAAATAATGTTTGCGTATTGAAAGTTATAAAAGCATTTTATCCCTAAAGTACCTTCAAATATAAAATATTTGTCACTTTTTAACTCTACAAGTAATATGAAACATTGTTGCAACCCCGATCTAATGCTAGAGTATTTTTAAATTGTTAAATATTGCCTTTCTTATTTTGTTGTGGTGTTATGTGTTGGACGAATAGAGTTATGATTAGTCTCTATTCATGAATTTATAGTCTCTATGACAGGCTGAGGTCCATTCTGGGCTATGCTTTTAGAGATGAATATACAAGAATATTGACATATTGACAGCTTATACAAAGGGCAGGAATGTTGAAAAAGCAGTGAAGGTTCTACTTCTTCCATGCCTGTGGAAAGGTATCCTTAGCATGTAAAGATCAGTTAGAGGTCTGAACGTCTTGAATCAATCTTTTTAGAGAATTGAGCCTTTCTGTCTAAAAAACATTAAGAAATAAAATAAAATTTAAATTTAAAAAATAGGGAAAAAATTTAGGTGGAGGGAGAGAGACAGACAGAGAAGGAGGAGTTGGGGGAGTGTTTCAGCTTGATAGTCTCCATGTCAATCTTTCCCAAAACCTGGTTATAAAAATGAACACACAAATACAAAGTTTTCACTTGGTTATAAGTAAAGTAAATCCCCTAAGGCAACAAGACTGAGTTTACTTTGTTATGATTGATTTTTTTTTTTTTTTGAAAAAGAGAAAGAAAAACTATAAGGCAAAGAGCAGTCATTAGTTCATGGAAAATCACAATGCATTTGCAAGAGAGTAGTGTTAACCTCTCACATTGTCAGCTACCAGCACACAAATGAAAGCTTCCTCTCCCTGGAGTCATGTCTAACAACAACAACAACAACAAATATTCAGAAAGGTTTATTTTGGCAGAGTTTTTTAAGAAATTGCACAGTTTGGGGTTTTTTCCTTTTAGACACAGTTGACTATAGGCTACATTGCTATTGATTTTTTGTAGTGTTTTTGTGTTTTGTATCAAAATGGTTAGACTGTCAAAAAATAAAGAGGAAATAGAAGAAATAAAAACATATTTTAACATATTTTAAAATGCCATTAATATCATAGCCATAGAGTTGAATAGAAATTTATCTTAAGACATATTCTATATATTTTAGTAATTACCCAAATTAATGACA
Organism: Saguinus imperator; assembly: GCA_004024885.1. NCBI lineage: Eukaryota > Metazoa > Chordata > Mammalia > Primates > Cebidae > Saguinus > Saguinus imperator. The sequence continues at coordinate 39,242 of PVHO010010902.1, forward strand.
CAAGAATAACTGTATATTTGAAAAAGCTAAACTTTTTGACACATTTTCTTATAGGACGGATATGCTTACATACACTCACATAATAGTGACTTATTAAAATGCATATGCAGACATAAATAACTTCTGAAACTTTCTGAAAAGGAATAGTGATTATATTTTATGATTTCAGCTATGTATATTGGAGTTACAATAGGCAGAAACATATTAGTTATACCTATGACACTGTCAGTTTCATGTTGGGAATCAAAAAATTTAACATGGTTCAAAATGAACTTTTAGTTACCAACTTGGAAAGACAACCACAAAAGGTAAAATAATTTTTAATTTTAGTGTAATTTATTCATTATAGCCTTTTGCTGGTGTAGAAACAAAATTAACCTTCTGAAATACTTTTATTTCCTTCTAGTAGAATCACTTTCCTTACTATGGTATGAGATACCTGGTCTTGTTCATAACCATCTCTATTTGCTTGCAACACATAATCATTTAGGTGACAAATTCCCTTCTTTCCATTACTGTAAATTGTAGTATGCAATGCCTTTTTATATCCCTGTGGGGCCTTGAAATCCAACCATTAACTTCAAATAGTTGGATAATATATCTGTCTAATTAATTACACTATATAAAGTTGCAACCATCATATTTTAATTTTCTACACAAATATCTTGGTAGTCTTTCTTTCTTTCCTTTCTTTCTTTCTTTCTTTCTTTCTTTCTTTCTTTCTTTCTTTCTTTCTTTCTTTCTTTCTTTCTTTCTTTCTTTCTTTCTTTCTTTCTTTCCTTCTTTCCTTTCTTTCTTTCTTTCCTTCTTTCCTTTCTTTCTTTCTTTCCTTCTTTCTTTCTTTTTCTTTCTTTCTTTTCTTTCTTTCAGATGGAGTTTCGCTCTTGTTACCCAGGCTGGAGTGCAATGGCGCGATCTCGGCTCACCGCAACCTCCGCCTCCTGGGTTCAGGCAATTCTCCTGCCTCAGCCTCCTGAGTAGCTGGGATTAGAGGCACGCGCCACCATGCCCAGCTGATTTTTTGTATTTTTAGTAGAGACGGGATTTCACCATATTGACCAGGATGGTCTCCATCTCTTGACCTAGTGATCCACCCACCTCTGCCTCCCAAAGTGCTGGGATTACAGGCGTGAGCCACCGCGCCCGGCTCTTGGTAGTTTTTCTAAATCTCACTTTTGTATGCTCTGTTCAGCTCATGATAAACTTTAATATTTCTCTTTACAATGGCCATGTCAATCAGAAATTCCCCTGATTGCATAAGCTTGAGTACAACCTCATACTATAATCGGTTGGAGGGACCTGATGGGTCTCAGCTCCCTCTCCGTCCTCCAATTTGCTGTGCCTGAGGTTCCTGGGCTCCCTGGCCCCAGGAATGGATAAGAGGCCCTGAGGGCACAGTGATCTTACAGGTCAAGTAAGTATTGTAATGCGCAGTGAGCTTGTAGGTCAAGTAAGTATCCAAAGTGTTTTGCAGACAGATATTTATTAGGCAGGGAAAGAGAGAGAGAAGTAGAGAGAGCTCCCACGCTGTTGAGGAAGGGGATCCCAGGGAGGGAAAATCCGTACAGGTAAGGTACAGTGGAGTTTCAACTTTGAAGTTACTCCCTGGGGCATTCATGTTCTTGTCCAATGAGAGGAATTCTTTTAAACTTCCTCTGGAGTGATTGATTTCTGACTTTGATTCCAGATTGGTTGCTTGGGCCCACAACAGAGACCCTCCTTCCAGGGGTTTTGGCGGGCTTTCTGAACAAAGGAAGCTCACCTAGGAATTTTACCTAGGCAGAGCTAGGAAAAGTTAGACAAAGAACTCTAGGTTCTGGGATGGGGAGGTGGATGCAAGCACGGTGCTGGGAAGTTCTTGCCTTTGAAACATCGCGCCTTGTGTATGAGGGAAGAGAAGTTAACATAGTCCCTCAATACTCCAAAAAAAAATTAACCCAAAATTATCACATCCCTGGGTGATTGCTTTTTAACTGAGTAGTGAAAACGGTAAGTTTTGGTTTATTAAGTTGGTAATTGTGGTTTTTACCATTGCTTTTCATGACAGAAGATATAACTTGAGTGTATTTGTCTGACAGGTAATTTCCAGTTCTGTGCAATGGAACAGTGATAACGAAAATGTTCTACATTTTAAACTGTACAATAGAGTAGCAGTAGCTGCATATCACCACAAAGTGTTTGAAATGTGGCTATTCTGAGAAGGTCAGTTTTAGTTTACAAATATTATTTTCAAGTGAAGAATTTGGTTCTGGGTCTCCCAGAATGTGTAATCACCTTAGATATGATGTCTTCCCTATCACAAAGCCCCAAGCCTCAAGACTCAAGACCCAGAGGCCTACGACCAGAGCTAAATCCTAATAGACCTATTATCTTGGAAAGTTTTAGCAATTAAAAAAAAATTACATTGATCTTCAAGCTATCTCCAAGCCATACCTAATCATCTAGAATCCAAATTAAATAGAATTAATACAGAAGCTGTTCTTTCCAGCATGCAAAATTAATGAAAAGATAGAAGTAAATTTTATTGTAATTAAATCTGTGTCCATGACACTTACTAAATGAGTGAATTGAAGCATGGGGGTAAAAGATCATAGTAATATAATAGTTATTGATTAAAATTTCATTTCTGTTCCTTAATTAATGTGTTTCTAACAGTACACTTTACTGCTAATTCCTACATTAACACTTAGTAGATGTGAGCACTGTAATCTGTTGTGATACTACTATTAAGTAATGCTTCCAAAATTAATATGTGACTATGTGTCATTGCTTACAGGAAGGAGGCACTGTAAATAATAATCACAAAGCTATATTCAAGTGATCACATCTTTTTATAACAGCATTATTTACATAGAGAAGAGGTCAAGAAAACAGCAACCCATTACTAGGACAAGTAAGAAATAAATAATTGATCAAGGTTTTTACAAATCATAAGTTTAGTAGAGCCCACATTATTTAATTACAAATAAAAATGCATTATTTAATTTAATGACAATATTACCTAAAGGTTCCTTTTATTTTATTCTTTCAATGACTTTAGCATAGCTATTTCATTTTGGTATGTACAATGAAAAAGTAAGGGAGTGCTTAATGAATAATATCAAAGTAAACACACATATAACTAATAGATTAAGGAATAAATCAATGTGAACACTTCAAATATCTGTCATTTCTCCTTTTTCATTGGCAAATTAACCAAACTCTAATTATTCTATGGTAATTAAAGTATTTTGTCACCATTATTATAGGTTTCACTTTTGCAGAACTATATTTAAGTGGTATTATTTTCTTTATGTAGCTGTATTTTAACCATTATTATTGCTTAACACCAAGAGTATACCATGATATGTTTTCTATTTCTATAGTAAATGGTTATTTGGGTTATTTCCACTTTGAGAAAATAACCCATCCATTAGAGTCTTTTGGGGTACATGTCTTTATGCCCATTTATGTAGAGTATATGTGAATGAGCAACACTGATGTGGGTATCTTTATTATTGATAGATAATCCAGATTATTTCTCAGAGTGATCACTCCAGCTACAACTTCTCCTGGAAAAGTATTTTTATTTCCATTGCTTCATATCCTTGATTACTCTCAAGCCTACAGTAATCAATCTTTTTAATTTTGCTCTTTCTAATGAATGTGTAGTAGTATCACATTATATTTTTAATTTGTGTGATGTATATTAATAGTGAAATTGAGTATGCTTTTTTGCAGTCACTTTAATATATACATTGGGAACAGCCTGTTCACATACATGTCTTCCTCGTTTTTCTACTTTTATTTGTCATCTTTTCCTTATTCATTGGTAGAAAAAAGCTTTTTGTCAGTTTGATATCTTGCAAATATCATCCCCCACATTAGGACTCTGCTTCCATTCTCTTCATGGTATCTTAATTTTAATGTAATACAGTTGTTCAATCTTTTATTTTACATTTTGTATATACTATATTCGGGCTAATAAGTCTTTTTTATATCTAAGATCATGCAAGCATTTAAAAATATATTATCTTTCAGGAGCCTTATTACTCTACCAGTCACACTGACATCTGTATGTATCCTGTGATATATGGATCATGTTTCTTCTCTTCTGGGTTATTGCTACCAAATTGATTTAGCTACAATTTTGAAAAGAACATCCTTCCCCACCAGCTATGCAAAGATTTCTTTATAAAACATCTTATATGTATATGAGTAGTTTTCCATTTTTGGATTTTCCCAATTTCCTTTAATTAGTCTATTTTTATAGTATTTCACAGAAACTAAGATCTTTTAATTAAATGTAGTTTTATAAGAAGATTGCATTTCTCACATAGAAATACCTACCATTTTCTTCTATTTCTCCAAATTTGGTTTTAGCTATATTCACAACTTTACCTGCCTATGTAAGTTTTAAAACCACCATGCGAAGTTATAAGGAAACAAAACTGCTGACATTGACAAAATAATATGCTTAATCATCTTCAAGGGAAATAGATGTGTGATGAATAAGTGCCTCATTTGTGGAGAAATAATATCATTAAAATATTGATTCCTTTAATCCACAAATATAATATATCCCTCCATTGATTGAGGTCTTTAAAGTTGTTGAATATTGATATGTTATAATTTTCTGTGCAGAAGTATTGAACTGTAGTTGTTACTGTCATGTTTGCAAATTAATTCTTTCAGAATTTGATTTTTAATTTACAAAATTTTAAAGTTGTTAGCAAAACATTATTTTAATTTTGATCAATTAAACATTGCAATGTTTGTAGTTTTTGTTCTAAACTTCGTGTTTCAATTAAATCTTTTATTTTCATTTTCTCAACTTTTGTTTTAGACTCAGGTGTACATATGCAGGTGTGTTCCCTAGCTATGTTGCGCGATTATGAGGTTTAGGGTACCAGTGATCCCTTTACCCTGGTACTGAGCAAAGGACAAGATTTTGTACTTTTTATAGCAGTATAGTATTCCATGGTATATATGTACTATGTTTTCTTTATCCAGTTCACTCTTGATTTTATGTTTTTGTTATTGTGAATAGTGCTGTGATGAACAGGCAAGTGTATGTGTCTTTATGGTAAAACATTTCACTTTTTAAAAAATATATACTCAGTAATGCGATTGCTCAATCAAAGGGTGGTTCTGTTTTAAGATATTTGAGACATCTCTAAACTGCTTTCCACAGTGACTGAACTAATTTACATTATGACCAACCATGTGTAAGCGTTCCCTTTTCTTTGCAGCCTTGTCAGCATCAGTAGTTTTTTGACTTATTAATGACAGATAGTCTTTCTGACTGATATGAGATGATATCTCATTGTGGTTTTGATTTGTATTTCTCTAATGATTAGTGATACGGAACATTTTTTATATGTTTGTTGGTCACTTGTGTGGCTTCTCTTAAAAAGCAGTTGTTCATGGATTGTCCATATCATTTTAAAGAATATATATTTCAGCATTAAAATAAAATCTTTTTGCAGGATAAGGTATATATAAAATACTTTGCATATTTAATGTAATTTTTAAATTTTTTATAATACAGATGTATGATCAAATGAACTTTGCACTCATAGCTTTAGAAGTATATTATTCTCTACATTACTATCTGTATTATCTAAGGCAAGTACAAATCTTTTTATCTTCATTATCTCTAGCTATGTTATTAAAAAGTACCATTTGAAACCTGCAGGATTTTGTGCAGATAATTTGAAATAATGAATACCTTAGAAGTATTAATCAATATTTTAGAAGAGACCCAGTAGATGGTAGTTTGTACTTTTTAATTATTTTATCATAAAGTTATAGCATCAACATGCAATATAAAATAATATTTAAAATATTTAAATTACTATATTTCAGGTAGAAAAAAAACATGTGAGTCAATCAATAAAGCGATACACACAGATACACACTCCCACAAACAACCAGTTATCCCAAGTGTGAATGTAAGAATGAGCTTCAACTCAAGGTCTAAATAAAATTTCAAGAAATCTCATTAACTCAACATCCTGCAAAAACTAAAAGTTGTTCTAGGTATTTTTATAAATGTAAATAGAATTTATGTATCTAAAATCAACTCTGTTTCTGGATTTCTGTGTAATTTATGCTATAATTTTGGCCAACTGTATAAACATGTATAACCATAAACATATGCATACCTCACCTATATGCTTAGCAAACTCTCACTCTTTTAGTAATTGCCCTAGTGACTATCTGAATTATAAACGTTCTTCTACATGCTTGTGTGGTGATATAAAAATATCAGCAAAAATACTCAGAGAAAAAAATGCTGATCTGAGAGGTTAGATGTAACACATCTTTTAAAAGTCTTTTTTTGTTTTAAATCTACATTGCCTTTAATTATGTTGAATTATATTCTTTAAAACAACAGAAAAAGTACAATTCTTACCAAAAACAGATAAACAAATAATATTTAAAACTCTTGTACTTAAGGACATATCCTTAACTACAAGATCTGACCTAACATTAGTGTTATTCTCTCTGTGACTTATGATGGGGTTAGATAAATCATCCAGAATTATTCAATTAATATGTTGCAGACCTGTGATTTGAACCGGTATCAGATTGCTACAAATCACAGTTGTAAAAAACTGTACAACTTTCACTGGAAATACCATCTTGTTGTCTCTGTACTATAAGAGAATGTTTTATATTTTCTCTAACTTTTCTAGTTTCAATGGCTGGCATCTAAAAATCAAACCTGGCAAAAGACAAATTACATTTTAAAAAGTTTTAATTATGTAAGAATGTATAGGAGCTACAAAGAAAAATATAGCTGCAGGTGGAAGCAAGATAATTGAGACTGGCATAAGACCTTTGGCTAAACATAGGAAAAGGGGATTGGGGCTTCTGGGCAGAGGAAAAGGCAAGGTAATAAGAGGAAGGGAGGAAATCAATAGAAAGTAAGGGTTGTTTTATGCAGATAAGTCTTTTGAGTGATAACAATTGTATCTGGGAATAGCTCTTTCTGTTACTGAGATACTTCCAAAAATACAATTTTTTATAAATGTAAATTTATTTTAGAAAACAGAAATTTATATTCTATTTTTAGATGGGGTAAAAGAAGAGCATTTTCTATGTCTGCTGTTTCTCGGTGGCCTTTAGTTCAAAATAGTCCGCAGGCCAAAGGGATACAATTTGGGTAGCATATTCTGATATCCTTTGTCTCCTCTGTTAACTCTTCTGCAAGAACTTCAACATTTTCTATTATTTGACCCTTTTCAACTCACCAGGAATTTGGTTTCACTGCTTCCAAAAGAATTCCTCCACTTGCATCTGACTCGTCTACTTATTGTACATCAGTTTAGGATCACTCCTGTCTTGCATTCCAGTCTATCTATGTACCGATTATAAACTTTAGTTTTCTTTAACTCTGATATTCTTTCAAAATTGAGTTCATGTGCAACATTCTCCATGTGGTTTGCTATAACTCCTCTGGCATAAATATATATATTCTTCTTGTTTAAAGTACTCTCCTTTAAACACTTTTTTTCCCACTGGAATCCTGTGGCATATCCACATTGCTACGTAGCAGTGAAGCTTTTACTGCATGTATAATTCAATATCTGATATTTTTCATTAACAACCAAGTAATGTGTAATAGTTCCTTAGAATTTCATTGACCTAGTAAATGCTAAGCATATTTTTCATTTTGCCTCAAATTCCTTCTGCTTTTAATTTTTATCTAATGTATAAATAAGTGCATCAGAAAATCAAACAGAAAGAAATTAGTTTTATTTTTTGATTATAAAAAATAATTTTGAGTGTGGTATGTGAAAAAAGTAAATTATCATTAAGAATATACACAGAAATTTAATACTCATCTTATGGATTTTAAATACTAGTCAATGCATTTGGATTTGTATGTAAAAAAAGAGACAAAGAGAACTGATTTGTATTATTTTAACATTTCATATAATGAAGTTATGTAATGTTGGAAAAGAATTTTCAGACTTTTTATTTCAATTGCCTTTCAACTGTCTTTATTACATTTTAGAGATTATATTTAATTTTGTTTAAGGAAAATCAGGAAATGCAAGTGAGGTAATAGAGTATAAGAAGAAAACTGCAGAACCTCAAGTTAAGCTGCACAGGTTGAAGTCCTGATTCTGCCATGTGCTCCCTCAGCTGTGTGTTAATGAGTAAGTTATTAATCGCTCACTGGGAAGTTTCTTTATTGGTAAAATGGGATAAAAACACCTGCCTCAGAATTTTACTGTAAAGAAAATTAAAAATGATAAATGTAAACTAAAAGAGCATCTAGTATTAGTAAATATTGTGGGCGTTTTTGTTAGTTTTATCATATAATATAAAGAATTAAATTCTAAGTGATAATAGATGCATTTATAAATAGCAAAGTAACGTGGAATATTTTTCAGTTTATCCTACCAAATCTACTTTTTTTGTAGTAAAATATCCAAGTTTAAAAATTGTTAATGATAAAGAGGAAAAACTTTTCAATAATAGCCTTCGTAGGGGATTCAAAATTACAATAACTATTTTTAATTTTTTTTAATTAAAAGTTCTTCAAATTTATGAAATTTGAATCTGATATTTTATAAGCACATCTTAGCTTAGTGTACTAAGTCTGGAATTCAAGAAAATTACAAGGAATGAATCAGAGAACAGGACAAGAGACTCTCAGATAAATGAGAGAGAGGACAATGTTTCTATTAGTGACATGTTTTATTTTTATGAAGGACAATATCATTATCATAAAGTGATGTGGTCTGCCATGGCTTGTTGCCTTTGAGTCTGTATCAGTGACCTAAGAGTCTCAAGGAGGGGACAAAGCAGGCACCCAGTAGTAACCTGTGAGTTTTAAAAAACAAATGGTAGACAAAAACTTAAGCAGTGAACATGAAAGTTTAAAGAGAGGAGAGAAGAAAGATGTTTTCAAATTTACGTGACTCCCAGAAAATGTTGATACCTTGCTCTAAAATCAAGTATGTATTTAGAGCAATAGCATGACTTGAGGATAAAGTGAGATGAATAGCCTGTAATCTGTAGCTAGGATGTGACTTGGCAGGTTTGAAAATGTGTGCAGTGGAGCCCTAAAATGGTGACAGTTTCAGGAATGTCTTAGTCCATTTTGTGCTGCTATAAAAGCATACCCCAAGATGGGTCATTTATAGTGAAAAGGCATTAATTTGTTAGAGTTCTGAAGGCTGGGAAGTCCAAGATCGAGTAGCAACATTTGCTGAGGGCTTTCTTGCTGCATCATACATGGTGGAAGGAGTCATAATGCAAAAGAGAGCAAGACCCTCAAACCCTTTTATAATTAGTTTATTAATGAAGTGGCACCCTTATGACATAACAAAACCCATTAAGACTGACCTCCCAATACTGTTATTGGAAATTATGTATTCAACATACTTTTTGTAGGACAGATTCAAATCATGTAAAGGTTTGAATGAGAAAAGACATAAGGCTTGCTTCCCCATGACTTACTGAGGATGGCATAAAAAGTAAAACTGTTTACAAAACGTGGGCTTTAGACTAATATCACCAAAGATAAGACTCTTAACAAGGCTTATCAAGAACTGCTAAGTTAATATTAATATATAACATTTTTGCTGTACTTTGTTCTTAATCTTAATCTGTATTAATTTTCCTGACAACCCTAGGGAGCAGTTTCCTTTATCATAGCCTTTTAAAAATAAGGAAACAATGGTACAGACTTACTTCCCAGGGTATGTTCAGTTATGAAGTAATGGGATGTATGTTCAAATTCATCCATTATGTTTAAACTGATGTTCAATATACATATTTTAAAAATTGCATATTAAGTAACAATTTCTTGAACGTTGAGAATTTAAAAAAAACACAGTGAAATGGAGAAAAAAAAAGGCAGGCATTAGATTGTAGTAGACTATGTGAAATGATGAAACAGTAATTCAGACTTAAGGACTGGAAATATGAATTTTAAAAGAACTGCAGAAAAAGCAATTTTCTCTGGCATTTTAAGAATAAGTATAATTTAGCTATGTTGAAAAACAGTGTGAGTGTATGTGTGTATTTTTGTGCATGTGTTTATTTGTGTATTTTAACAAACACGAGTTTGCCTAGGTTAGGATTAGGGCAACATTATAAATACAGTGGTTAGTAAAATGTTATTTAGAAAATACTTAAAAGTCTATGGTTGGATACTTGAGAAATTTAGATTATCTGTTAAAACGTGTACATTTCAGATTATAAAGAAAAACTAATCAAAAAAAGAAACAAATTTATAAAGATGTTAATGTCTTATACAAGACCTAGTCATATCTCTGTTCATTGAAGCCTCAGGTGAGATTTCAAGTGTTTGATTAAGTTTAATTTTTCCTGCTCTTTGAATAATTTGTTTTTCACAGGATTACTCTATTTTCAGACTAGTTTGGCATTACAGTTTCATTAGAAAGAAGTTGTTCCCAATTTGTTCTTTCCTGCCCAGATATGACCCTTGGGAATATAGTTTGGAAACCTAATTTCTGTACAGCAATGGATAAGTCAAGGGTCAAACATGGGAAGCATGCCAATATTTTATGTGTTGTAGATACAATTCATGTCAAGGAGAAAGAGCAAAGGGCAGGGCAGAAAGTGGCCCCATGAATTCTAATAGGAAAGCTGTATTTAGTCACCAGAATTGTTTGTGTTATATGGATAGGCCCATTTTTCTTAAGTGGCACAAAAGTAGCGATAATATATATTATATCTGTCATTATAATAGCCAATTTTAATGTATACTTATCTTGACTTATTTCTGGAATAAAAAGTCAGAAAGAAAATAGTATCATATTGATAAATCTGCTTTGTTCATTTAAAACAAATTCATTTACAATTAAAACTGAACTAGTTACATATATTGGGAAGCATTAGGTGGCTATAGATACATTCTGATAAACTTTAATGTGTTTAAAACCATAATAGGATAGTGTATTGCCTAGTGTGTTAAAGTAGGTTTAAGAAAAATTTGTTTTGTAAAGAGAATATTGATTAGTAATAAAAGATAAGAAACTTTGCATATTTAATTTTTATTTTTTATAAAAAATGTACATTAACAAGTCAGCCATAACCCAAGAATATAGAATTTAAAAAATTATATAAAATACAGAATATATAATTTTATAAATTTATTTTAAACTTTTTAATATGAAAACATTTCTCAATTATATCCACTTTTTCCCTAATGTTCTAATTTAGAAATACACTATCATTTGGAATGCAGAGGTTAGGAAGGTTGATCAATTAAAATATCTACTCTAGAATTTTTAAAAAATGCTTTATAAAATCATTAAATATTTAAAGGCATATGTCTGTCAGTTTTATATTTTCTAAAATCTAATATTTGAAAAGAAACTGTATAGGAACATGGGTAGAATTTATCACCTTTTAAATGTTTACTCAAAATTTCTAATAAAACTAACATGAACATGATGTATCCTTTATAACGCTTTTTTTGGGTTGTTTTCTTTCACAATGATATGATTATTTATACTTTTAAAACTTTTCAATGTACCTTGGACACTATGTTATTATAGAAATGTTTTTAAATGATTGTTTTTAATATTAAAATATCAAGTTTCAATATAGCTTCCCATTTTATTATCTGCCAACTCTACCCTTATAAATATTTTTGTTTCTACTTATTTTTTGATGTGTAACTTCCTTAAAAAATATGGATGGTTACCTGTCAGTTTATCCTCTTTCCAACAGTGTATAAGAACCTCTAAATGAAACACAAAAACTTTGAGATTTTTAACCACACTTATACACAAACATATTTTTGTAAAATTTTGTTTCAAGTGCAACTGTACTAGATAATGTCAATTTTTTATATATTAATAAGACCATTTTTGTTCCTTTCTGTTCATTGTATGTGTAATTGACATTTTGCTATAGTTTTTAAATTGGCTCATTGTAAGTATTTATACTTTATGAAATCAACCTTTTTATTACATATAATGTAAGTACTAAACAATTATTCATTATGTTTGAGTTTTATAGTTATCATCTAAACAATATTACTTACCACTTTAGAGTACCATTTTTTGTTAATTATCTTGATTTCATCATTCCACAATGTATACATATGTCCAAACATCAGGTTGTACTTCTTGAATATATACAATAAGAAAAGACTTAAAATATATTATTATTTTCCTTTACCATTGTAAAATATTTTATGTTTTATGAATTATTCATATTTCCTGTATTTCTTTTGAAGAGGTCAATCTTCCTAAATACAATCTTTAATTTTTTTTACCTATAATCATTCTATTTTTCTATTATCTATCATCAAATTTTTATATCTAATATTTTATATTTTTCATTTAGTTTTTTATCTCAGTAATATTGTCCGTCTTGTCAACAAAGTGAACTTTAATAATGCTACTTTTTTATTTTTCCTTTATTTTCTTCCTTCTTCTAATTCCCTTGCATATTACATTATTTAACATTTACCAAATGTATTTTGTCTTTGTGCCTTTCTGAATGTACTTAATAGAAAAAAATTCAATTTTCTTTATAAAATGAGTAATAATGTATTTAATTCATCTATTAATCATTAATTATTTTATTTAATGATAATATGTCAAAACAATATATTTTGAAATATTCTGTGTTCTGGAGATATAGCAATAAATAAAAGAAGCACATGGCTTTCTCAGCCATATGACAAATAAACAAAAATGCAGGTCAAGTAGAGATAATGCCTATAAAGGAAATTAGTAAAAATGAGAGCAAATAGTTTAAATATTAGAATTGAGTGAGCACTCTAATGGAGAGACAACAGAGAAGAAACCTAAAAGAAGTAAGAAATTCATCCAGCTAAGTATCTGGAAGAAGGTTATTCTGAGTAGAAGGAACTTAAAGTGAAAATGACCAGAGATAAATTAAGCTCCTTTAGCGTGAAAAACTGCAAGAAATCCAATGTTGTGTAATATTTCACAGATGAATATATCATCCTTTTTCCACGGTCATCCATTATTGAGCATTTAAACTGTTTCTTATTTTTTTATACACTGTGAATATGGCTGCTATAAATAATATTTTACATATTTTCTCTTCTAAATGTGAGAATTCATTTTTGACATATCCCTAGGAGAAGAATTCTAAGGCAGGGGAAATATGAATATTCAAATTCAAATGATAGCACAAAACAAATTACCAAAACCGTTTCACCATTTTACACTCCAGCCAAAATGTACATAATATGTTATGGCATCACATGTGCTGCAACACTTGAAATTATCAGATTTTAAATTTTTGCAGTCCAAATGCGAGTAAATTGGTTTTTCATTGTTGTCTTGATTTGGGAATAACTTAATATATTATAGTTTTAGGCAGAAAATATGTTATAAGCAATTGTAAAATGTTATAAAATGTACTTTTTATATTTATTACAATCCTCAGTAAGATACAGGTGGAAAAAATAATGATGTGAATATTTGTTTAGTATCTTCTATACTTACAGAATTCCATCCTTCTAAACTTGTCATTGCTTCTCCCTGTAATATCATGATGTATTAATGTTAAACTTTAAGTGTCTTTATAATGACTTAGAGTTTCTTGTTTATTTGCAGAGTTTCTCCCATGTAAGTATATAAGATTTATTTAAAATCTGTTTTATAAAATGCAAAACATTTTTTGCATTTTTTATGCTGGTATGGATTTTTACAGACTTTCCTGGTCTTAACTGGATTTGCCAAATGTATTAGAAGATATTACTATACTTTCACTTAGAAATGCTTTTCTTTTGAGTTCTACACATAGATCTGGTGAGGACATTAGGGATTTCCTAGCAAAGGGGAAAGCTATCAGGACTGTAAAATGTTGCCCTGTCATTTTTCATATGAGAATAAAAAACCCAAGAAAAACCACACTGCAAAGTTGACAAGGGACCATCATCTCTCTGAAGGACACACTGTAGTTGTAAAGTGTCCTGACAATCTCTTTCTTTGAGAGACTCCTACTTTCTTACTCCTGGGGAAATACAGTTTTATAAAATAGACTATGATAAAATTTGCTGTTTGAAATTTTATCAGTAAGAATGAAGTATCCCCATGTCTGAAGGATCTAAGCCACTTTGACAGAGTAAAGCAGTTTTGATTTAAAACCCAGGTAAACTCCAGTTTTCTGACATTATACATTAATATTAACTTCAAAGTCTTAAAGGAAAGAGAACACAGGATCAATTTGCATTCAAAACTAATTATTATCTCTGTATTCACAGTCTTTCTTTGCTTGAGTTTCTCAAAACACTTTCATTGAAATGTCAACTAATCCTCACTATACCCCCAAATTCTATAAGAACTCTATTTTTTCTTGCTTTGGGGAGATGCACAATGGTTCCTCTGATGTGCAACCTCCTTCATGGCAATGATCCATTAAATACTGTATGTTTTCCTGATGGTTTTAAGACCATTTCGAGGCTCTACATAAAGTCAATTGTGATGCTGACTGTCATAGACTGAGGCCTTTGATTCAGTGAGAAAGTATACAACATGAGACTAGTTTAAAATAAACAAAGTGTGGAAGAAAACCAAAAATGAACATCAAAATATGTTAACTCACTCATCAATAACTTAAATATTCTTAAATAAACATTTAAATTTGTGATAACATTAGTCAGGCTTACGTTTGAAAAATTCAGAAAAAAAATGCACTAGACAAAAATAAAAGCAGATTGATGTGATTCCTACCAAAATTTCAATGGCATTTTACCCAGAAATAGAAAAAGCAATTTTAATATTTGTATGAGGTGACCAAGTATCCATAATAGCCAAAACAACATTGAAGAAAAAAAGGTTGGAGGCAATACACTTCTTGATTTCCAATTACATTACAAAGCTATAGTCCTTGAAACAACAGTATGATATTGTCAATAAAAAGGACAGATAAACCAATAAAACAGAATAAAGAGCTCAGAAATAAACCCAAGCCCATATGATCAACTAACTTTCAGCAAGGGTATCAAGAAAATGCAATAGGGAAATGATAGTTCCTTCAATAAATGGTATTGTAAAACTATAGTCACATGCAAAATAATAAAATTGGACTTTTATTACATACTAAATATAGTAAGCAATGCAAAATGTATTAGCAACCTAAATGTAAGACCTAAAACTATAACATTTCTAAAAGCAAACATAGGAGAACAGCTCCTTGACTTTGGCCTTGGCAAGAATTTTTTGGATACTGCATCAAAAGCACAGGTAACAAAAGACAAAGTAAATGAGAGAAACAACATCAAATTAAAAAAATTGTACAACACAAAAGCAATCAATAAAATGAAAATATAATCTACTGGACACAGTGGCTCATGCCTGTAATGCCCACACTTTTGGAGGCCGAGGAAGGCAGATCACTTGATGTCCAGAGTTTGAGACCAGCCTAAACAACATGGTGAAATCCAGTCTCTACTAAAAATACAAAAAAAATAAAAATAAAAAATTATTTAGGTGTGGTGGTGCATGCCCGTAATCCTAGCTACTAGGGAGGCTGAAGCAGGAGGATCATTTGAACCCAGGGAGAAGAGATTTCAGTGAGCCAAGATCACATCATTGCACTCCAGCCTGGGTGACAAGAGTGAGACTGTGTCTCAAATAATAATAATAAAAAAAGACAATTGATGGAATGGTAAAAAATACTTGGAAACCATATATCTGATAAGGGGTTAATATCCAAAATGTAAATGGAACTGACAGAACTCAATAGCAAAAAGCCAATAATACAATTTAAAAGTGGGCAACAACCCTGAATAGATATTTCTCAAAAGAAGACATGCAACTGGCCAAAAGGCATATGGAACACATCACTAACAATCAGAAAAACTGCAAATTAAAGCACACTGAAATATCACCTCACATCTGTTAGAATAGCTACATCAAAAATATAAAAGATAACAGGTGTAGAAAAGGGTGTGGGAGAAAGAGAACTGTTGGACTCTGTTGCTGAGAATGTTAATTGGTTAGCCATTATGGATTTCAATATGGAGGTTCCTTAGAAATAGAATTACTGTGTGATCCAGCAATCCTACTGTGGGGTATATATCCAAAAAAATGACATTAATGTGTTAAAGAGATATCTGCACTCCCATATTTACTGTGGCACTGTTCGCAATAGCCAAAATATAAACTCAACCTAAGTGTTCAGATGTATCTGAATAAAGGTACACAATGCAATATTATTAAGCCTTAAAAAAGAAAGATATTCTGCCACTTGTGACAATATGGATGAAACTGGAAAACATACTAAGTGAAATAAGCCAGACACACAAAGAAAAATACTGAATGAATATATTTATATGGCGAGTCTAAAAACACAGCTGAATACACAGAACAGTGGTTACCAGAGGAAAGAGTGTGGGGAGATGGGTAAGCATATGTCAAAAGGTACAATATTGTAGTTATACAGAATGAATAAATTTAGGGATCTACTGTACAGCATGAGGACTATAGTCAATCATATTGTTTTGTATAGCGGAAATTCACTAACAGAGTAGATCTTAGGTACTCTCACCACACAAGAAGAAATCTATGTGAGATGTAACCTTTATTAATTTGCTTGACTGTAGTATTTGTTTCACTGTGGATGTGTATATCAAAATATTACATTGTACACAAATATATACAATAAAGTATTTTTAACAGAAAAAATAGAGATTTTTAAAATGTCTCAGAAATGTAAACTAAAATACAATGTGTGAAATGGAGAACTGATGCAATTAAAAATATAGTGATGTGCAGAAATAACTTTTTATTATTTAAAAATAAGAGCTTCATATAATGTTATATTCTGTGAGCACCAAAAAATGATCACTACTGATATCCTTGTGAATCAGTGTGTCTGATTGTATTATCCAAGGTTCTGCAGATAACAGATAAAATATATATAAATTTATATCTATACCAATATTGATCATCTGTTCATCTGGCTGTCATGTATTGTCTATAAAATTATTTATTTTTATTGCATTTTAGGTTTTGGGGTACATGTGAAGAACATGTAAGTAAAATTATTTTTTTTAATTTTAAGTATTTGGCATGTGTGAGCCTGTAGGTCAAGCTGGAAGTCTGAAAATCTGAATAGTTGATGTTACAGTCTTGCAAATAAATTCCCAATGGTTGCGTCAATTAAAACAGAAGGGCACCAAAGGCAGGGTTTCTAGGTTCCTGTTTTGATAAGAATCCCTTTATCTTTGGACAGCCTCAGTCTTTGCTGTTAAAGCCTTCAACTAATTGAATAAGGTCAACTCACATTACAAGAGTAATATGAATTACTCAGTCTATTGATGTAAATGTTAACCACATCAAAAAAATAACTTCACAGCAACATCTAGACTGCCATTTGCTTTCTATGAGAACCTTGTTTATATAGTGTTGAATATATCTATGTCCCTAATTTATGCTGCCAAAGATTAAAAACAATAGAAAATTAATGAGAAATAATGATACATAGAAAATGATTGCATATACAGAAATCCTAAAATGTTTTTATGTAAAGTTTCTTTCATGATCATCTTAATCATTCTCACATAAAAATATGTGTTGCAATACTATATATGAAGTCACAGTATTTTATCTCAGAGGAAAGTAGATAAGACATAATGTTAGTGGATCTATATGAGAGCATTGGTTTTATGTCCCAAGTGGTTGTTATATTTATGGAATTCATTATACCATGACATTATTCTACTGCCCAATAAAATCCCAATTGCCATGACTTATTTCATTTTAATGGCCACTTTTTAAAAGTAAATTTTCTCTTCATGCTATCTGAATGTGTACCCAGAAAGTGTGTGCATATACGTGCATCGCAGTTGACTTTGCACATGTCTATGCTCATGTTCAAGTTTATAGTTCTACATTGTAAGTGTTTTAATTCTCTTTTAATTTGACTATGTCTGTTGGTGAGTTTCCCACATGGCTTGTGGCAAAACGCTGCTTCTTATTTTATTGTAGCTCTCACATATTACTTACTTTAGATATTGAAAATTTGTCACCTGTTCTTTTTCTATAAAATCTTCTGAATTTCTAATTTACTTAATTCCCTAAATGCATATTTAGAGAAAAGTTTTTCTCTTGTCACTTAGGTTGTAGGACAAATCTCATACATTACTGTATTTAGTTATAGATTTTTATTTTTTCATTTAGTAAATATTACATTTCTAATGCGTGTACCATGCCAGAGTTTTAACATTTAATCCATAGGTTCTGTAAAACCATCAACTGCCATATACAACATGAATCTATCAAAATCTAGAAAATAGTTGAGTTGTTTAATAATTAAAAAACACAGCATAGAAACTAAGCACTAGATACTGTTTATTCATACTTCTCAATTATATATTTTTTCATGAATGGAAAACTCAAAATTAGAAGGATATATTTTATGCCAGTTCTACTGTAAAGTATATTTGTTAAAATTTTTGTGTGAGTAGAGTAAACTTAAAAATATTAAAGACATTGTGAAATACACATTTATAACATCAGATAATAAAAGTATGCACATAACTAACATGAGATATTCCTGTAATATAAGAAATACAAATACATATATAATTGTATATGTGTGCATACATGTATATAGTATATATATGTGTGTGTGTGTGTGTGTGTGTGTGTGTATGTGAAATATGGTACTAGAATTTAATTAAATGGGACAATTAATCATGGGAGTGCTTTATTTTATTGAGTCTCAGAAATAGAGGTTTGTTTATACGATAGTCAAATATTCAAATTTAAGCCAAAATATTTGACTAAAACTCATATATAGGAAGCTACACATATGAGAAAAGCAACAATAAAATTATTTAATAAGCTTATGTGGATTTTCCTTTTTCAGGGAGTATTAGTTACAAAATGAGTGGGTACTTGTATGATATGCAAAAACCATTTCAAAAACATATTTTATCACATGTTTTATTTTAATCTTCAGTTTGATGAATGTAACTTTAACTCTTTAAACAACTTGTAGTTACTACAATTAATTGAATTTTAAATCAGACATTTTAATAGCCTTTGAGCTTAATAATGTACTATCCAAATATATCTGAAGATTAATAAATTTCTCAACTTCGGTCCTTTGGAAAGGTATTGTTTAACTCATACAATTTATTTTAAAAGTATATTCTTACGTTTCTTGTCATAGAATTAACTTTGCTTTCTTTTCTCCCCTAACTTTTGTATTGCAAATGTAATTTGTTTCTTGAACGAATTTTAATATAAATGATATTAGATTAGTTACTAAGTATAGTTTTTGAATATTTAGAGGTACAGTTACTTAAGTTTTTGTTGCAATTATCATGAAATTTATTAAGTAAAACCAAATAAAGATGCATAATAAAATTATTGCATTTAATATATGAAATAAGTGTGTATTTGTATGCATATATGATTATGTGTATAATTTTCACTTTTTAACCTTCATTGATAACTATTTAACGTATGTTTTGACATTGGAATACCACTTATTTAAGCTGTTTTTATAAAATATTTACAAAGTGAAACATTTCCTCTTTTTTTTTTTTTTTTTTTTCTTGAGACAGAGTTTCGTTCTTGTTACCCAGACTGGAGTGCAATGGCACAATCTCGGCTCACCGCAACCTCTGCCTCCTGGGTTCAAGCAATTCTCCTGCCTCAGCCTCCCGAGTAGCTGGGACTACAGGCATGCACCACCATGCCCAGCTAATTTTTGTATTTTTAGTAGAGACGGGGTTTCACCTTGTTGACCAGGATGGTCTAGATCTCTTAACCTCGTGATCCACCCTCCTTGGCCTCCCAGAGTGCTGGGATTACAGGCCAACATTTCCTCTTGAAGCTGACTTTGCAAAGTTATACCACTGAAGGAAATCTAATATAACTGACTTGAACATTTTTCTAACCTGATGAGTTAACTGCCTTTGTTTATTCCTATGCATAGATTATAGTTATTATGGGAAAAATTTAGTTTATAATTTAGCTGAGGAATTTAGTTAATAGTTTAAAGCAAGAATGATAATAGTCTCTTTCCAAAGCTAAGACCTTCTCTGCTCACAAACTGAAACTACCCTTGTACAACTAATAAAAAGCCACAAGGTTAAAATTATTGTATGGGCCTGAAGTCTGCTAAAACATAGGCATAAACGGTAAATGTTTCCTGTTTGCATTTTGTAACTGCTTATGGCTCAGGAGACATATAACCAGGGGTCACAACATTTGTAACTTTCCCAAATGCTGCAATAGATAACATCACCATTGTGAAAATTAAGACTGGTCTTTGAGATATTTTTCAATATCTGTAGAATTCCTGTAGAACAAGTGATGCCGCTGAGACTAGTGATCCACACAAAGGAACTCTCAGCCCACGAATACAGATTTGGCACACCTGTGATTTCATCCCCCAGCCACTCAATCATTAGAACCCATTCCCTAGCTGCTTGCCTGCCAGATAATTCTTAAAAACCCTAGTATTAAAATTCTTTTGGAGTTGGATTTAAAAATTATCTCATGTTCTCCTCACTCAGCTGCCTTGCAAATATTAATCACATTCTCTGCCATAACACCTTCTTTCTCAGTGTATTAGCTTTTTCTGTGCAGTAAACCAGAAGAACCCGACTGGGCTGTAATAACACTTTTACTCACATTTTTAGTTACACACTAATCCATCTGAATAGACTTCTTTTTCATATAAAATATATTTTAGATTTAGTAATTACATGTGTCTGTTTATTACATGGGTGAATTGCATCTCAGGGGGTTTGGTGTAAAATTATTTCATCACCCAGGTAATGACCATAATGCCCTATATGTTGTTTTTCAATGCTCACCCTCCCCCTACCCTTAAACATAAAGTAGGTCCTGGTATATATTATTTCCATCTTTGTGCCCACGTTTGGCTCCCTCCTATAAGAGATAACATGCAGTATTTGCTTTCTGTTTCTTCATCAACTTGCTTAAGATAATGGCCTCCACCTTCATCCATGTTTCTGCAAATAACACAAATTCATTTATTTATGATGACACAGTATTCCATGGCATATATGTACCATATTTTCTTATCCAGTTCACTGCTGATGGGCATCTAGATTGAGTCCATATCTTTGCTATTGTGAGTAGTGCTGTGATAATTATATGCATCCATGTGTTTTTATGGTTGAACTATTTACTATCCTTTGAATATATATCCAGTGATGGAATTGTTGGTCAGTGGTAGATCTAAGATCTTTGAAAAATCTCTAAACTGTTTTTCACAGTGGCTAAAATAATTTACACTCCCACCCAGTGTATAAGTGTTCCCTTTCTCCACAAACTTGCCAATATGTGTTATTTTTTACTTTTTAATAGCCGCCATTCTGAGTGCTGTGAGATAAGATTTATTTAAGGTTTTTATTTGCATTTCTCTAATAACTAGTGATGTCGTATTTTTTATGTTTGTTGTCATGCATATATCTTCTATTGAGAAGTCTCTGTTAAGGTTCTTTGTTTATTTATTAGTGGGGTTATATGTTTCTTGTTAATTTGAATTAGTTCCTCATAGATTCCAGATATTAGGCCCCTGTTGAATGGACAGTTTGCAAATATTTCCTACCATTCTGTAAATGCCTGTTTACTCTGTTGACAGTTTATTTTGTTATGCAGAAACTTTTTAATTTAGTTGAATGTATTATTATGTTGATAAAGACATACCTGAGACTGGGCAATTTACAAAAGAAAGAGGTTTAATTGAACTTACAGTTCTGGGTGGCTGAGGAAGCGTCACAATTATGATGGAAGGCAAGGAGGAGCAACTCACATCTTATGTGGATGGCAGCGGGCAAAAGAGAGGGCTTATGCAAAGAAACTTTTGTTTTTTAAATTATGAGATCTCGTGAGACCCATTCCTTATCACTAGAACAGCACAGGAAAGACCCACCCCCATGATACAATCATCTCCCACTGGGCCCCTCACTCAATACATGGGAATTATGGGAGCTAAGAATAAGATTTGTTTAGGGACACAGATCCAAACCATATCATTCTGCCCCTGGCCCCTCCCAAATATATATTCACATTTCAAAACCAATCGTGCCTTCCCAACAGTCCCCCAAAGTCTTAATTAATTTCAGCATTAACTCAAAAGTCCACAGTCCAAAGATACATCTGAGACAAGGCAAGTCCCTTTCACCTAATCTGCCTATGAGCCTGTAAAATCAAAAGAAAGTTAGTTACTTCCAAGATACAAAAGGAGTACAGAAATGGGGTAAATACAGTCATTCCAAATTGAAGAAACTGGCCAAAACAAAGGGGCTACAGGCCCCATGCAAGTTCGAAATCCAGCAGGTCATTCAACTCTTAAAGCTCCAAATAATCTTCTTTAACTCCATATGTCACATCCAGGTTACTCTGATGCAAAGGGTGGGTTACAATGGTATTGGGAAGTTCCACCCCTATGGCTTTGCAGGGTACAGCCTCCATCCCAGCTGCTTTCATGGGCTAGTATTGAGTATCTGTGGCTTTTCCAGGTGAGTGGTGCAAACTGTTAATGAATCTGCCATTCTTGGATCTGGAGGACAGTGAAACTCTTCTCACAGCTCCAGTATGTGGTGCCCCAGTAGGGATTCTGTGTTGGGGATCCAACTCCACATTTCCCTTTCACACAGCCCTAGCAGAGGTTCTCCATGAGGGCCCCACCCCTGTAGCAAATGTCTGCCTGGGCATCCAGGCATTTTTGTACATCTTCTGAAATCTAGGCGGAGGTTCTCAAACCCTAATTTTTTACTTCTGTGCACTTGCAGGCTAAACACCACATGGAAGCTGCCAAGGCTTGGAGCTTGCATCCTCTAATGCCACAGCCCTAGCTCTATGTTGGCCCATTTCAGTCACAGCTGGAGCAGCTAGGACACAGGGCACCAAGTTCCCAGGCTGCACACAGCATAGGGACTCTGAGACTGCTCTGCAAAACATTTTCTCCTAGGCCTCCAGTCCTGTGGTAACAAGGGGCTGCCATAAACACCTCTGACATGTGCTGCAGACATTTTCCCTATTGTCTTAGGGATTAATATTTGGTCCCTAGTTACTTATGCAAATATCTGAAGCCTACTTGAATTTCTCATCAGAAATTGGAATTTTCTTTTCTATAACATTGTCAAGCTGTGAATTTTCTTTTATACTCTGCCATTCTTATAAAACTAAGTGCCTTTAACAGTACCCTACTCACTGTTTGAGTGCTTTGCTGCTTACAATTTTCTTCTACCAGGTATCCCATATTCTCTCTCTCAAGTTCAAAGTTACACAAATCTTCAGGGCAGGGGCAAAATGACACCAGTATCTTTGCTAAAACATTACAAGAGTCACCTTTGCTCCAGTTCCCAACAAGTTTCTCTTCTCCATCTGAGACCATCTCAGCCTGCATTTCATTGTCCATATAATTATCAGCATTTTGGTCAAAGCCATTCAACAAGTCTTTAGGAGGTTCCAAACTGTTCCACATTTTCCTGTCTTCTTCTGAGCTCTCCAAACTCTTCCAATCTTTGCCTGTTACAGTTCTAAAGTTGCTTCTGCATTTTCAAGTATCTTTTTAGCAGCATCCCATTCCCTGTACCCATTTACTGCAGTAGTTTCCATTTTCATGATGCTGATAAAGACATACCTGAGTTTGGGCAATTTACAAAATAAAGAGGTTTAATTGGATTTACAGTTTCACCTGGCTGGGAAAGCCTCACAATAATGGTGGAAAGCAAAACAGAGCAAGTCACATCTTATGTGGATGGCAGCAGCTAAATTAAGAGGGCTTGTACAGAGACTCTCCCATTTTTCAAAACCATCAGATCTCCTCAGACCCATTCACTATCACAAGAACAGCACAGCAAAGACCCGCCCCTGCGATTCAATCATCTCCCACCAGGCCCCTCTCACAACACATAGGAATTGTGGGTGCTGTAAGAGGAGATTTGGCTGGGAAACACAGCCAAACCATATCATTGTGTCTCACTTGTCAATTTTCGTTTCTGTTGCCATTGCTTTTAGAGACCTCTTTGTGAAATCTTTGTAAGGACCATTGGCCAAAAATGGTATTTTCTAGATATTCTTTTAGGGTTTTTACAATTTTAGATTTTACTTCTTGGTCTTTAGTTTACCTTGGGTTTATTTTGATAGACAGTAAATGGAATGAGGCCAATTTAAATCTTCTGCATGTAGCTAGCCAGTTATCCAGCACCATTTATTAAATAGGAGTTCTTTCTCTATCACTTATTATTGTCAGCTTTGTCAAAAGTTAATTGCCTGTAGGTGTTTGGCTTTATTTCTGGGTGTCCTAACTTGTTCCTTTGTCCTCTGAACCTGTTTCTATAGCAGTACCAAGCTGTTTTATTTACTCAGTATAATTTGAAGTTGGAGAGTATGATGCCTCCAGCTTTGTCCTTTTTGCTTAGGATTCCATTGGCTACTCTAGCTATTTTTTGGTTACATATGAATCTTACAATACAATTTTTAGTCCTGTGAAAAACTTTGTTGGTAGTTTGACAGAAATAGCATTGAACCTGTAAATTTCTTTGGGTTGTATGAACATCATAATAATATTGATT
Source organism: Saguinus imperator (assembly GCA_004024885.1). Classification (NCBI taxonomy): domain Eukaryota; kingdom Metazoa; phylum Chordata; class Mammalia; order Primates; family Cebidae; genus Saguinus; species Saguinus imperator. Next base: position 63,774 of record PVHO010010902.1, read on the forward strand.
CTTTCTATTCAAGATGATGGGATGTTTTTATATTTCTTTCTGTCATTGTGATTTCTTTCAGCAATATCCTGTATTTCTTGTAGAGAACTTTCACCTTCCTGGTTTGTTGTATTCCTGGATATCTTATTCTGTTTGTGGGTATTTTAAATGAAAATGCATTCTTGATTTTGCTCTCAGCATGGATGGTCTCGATGTATAAAAATGCTACTGACTTTTATACGTTGATTTAGTATCCTGACACATTACTGAAGTTGTTTATCAGAATTAGGAGGCTTGAGCAGAGATTATTTTTTAGGTATAGAATCATATTTTCTACAAAGATAAACTTTGATTTCCTCTCTTGCTATTTGAACACCTTATTTTTTGTTATCTTGCCTGATTGCTCTGGCTGGGACTTCCCGCAGTATGCTGAATAGTCGTGGTAAGAATAGGTATCCTCGTTCCATTTATCAAGGAAATTCCTTCCAGTTTTTGCCAGTTCAGTACGATGGAGGTGTGTTAGTTTTACATGGCTCTTATTGTGTTAAGGTTTATTTCTCTGATGGCCAGTTTTCTGAGGGTTTACAACATAAATCAGTGTTGAATTTTGTTAAAACCTTTTCCATGTCTGTGAAGACAATCATGTGGTATTTGTTTTCAGTTCTCTTTACATGATTGATAGACCACATTTATTAATTTGCTTATGTAAACCAACCTTAAATCCCATGGATAAAGCCTACTTGATGGTGGTAAATTAGTTTATTAATGTGCTGCTTGGTTTGGTTTGCTAGGATTTTGTTGATGGTTTTTGCATCTATTTTTATCAAGTATATTGGAGTTTTTGTTTCTGTGTGTGTGTATGTCTCTGAAACAACATGTTTTTTTTGTATCAGAATGATGGTGACCTTGTCCACCTTCTCAGTTTTTTGAAATAGTTTCAGTAAGAATTGTAATAGCTCTTCTTTATACACCTGGTAGAATTTGGCTGTGAATCTGCCTGGTCCAGTACTTGTTCTGGTTGGTGGGTTTTTATTCTTGATTCAATTGGGTAACTAGTTTTTGGTCTGTTCAAGGATTGAATTTCTTCCTGGTTCCATCTTGGGAGGGTGTATGTGTCCAGGAATTTACTCATTTCTTCTAGGTTTTCTAGTTTTATGTGAGTATGAGTGTCTATACTATTCTCTGATGGCTATCTGTATTTCTATGGGGTCAGTGGCAATATTCACCTCGTCATTTCTAATTCATTTGGATCCTCTCTCCTTTTTTATTTGTCAAAGTGGTAGTCTAGCAATATAATTTATTCTTTCCAAAAAAACAACTTTTGGTTTCATTGATCTTTTGTGTAAACTTTTATATCTCAATTTCATTCAGTTCAGTTCAGAGTTTTGTTATTTCTTTTCTATGGTTAGCCTTGTGGTTGGTTTGCTCTTGAATTTCCAGTTCCTGTAGGTATTAAGCTGTTAATTTGAGAGCTTTCTAACTTTTTGATGTTGGCTTTTAGCAGTATAAACTTTCCTCCTATCACTGCTTTCATCGTGTCCCAAAGATTCTGTTACTTTGTATTTTTGTTTTAATTAGTTTCAAAGAGTTTCTTTATTTCTGTCTTAATTTCATTGTTTATCGAAAAGTCATCTAGGAGAAGGTTGTTTAATTTCCATCTAATCATATGATTTTGAGAGATCTTCTTGGTATTGATTTGTTTTTATTGTACTGTGGCTTGAGATTATTACTGGTTTGTTTGTTTTTAATTTGTTGAGAATTGCTTCATAGCCAAGTGCATTGTTGATTTTAGACTATGTGCTAAGTGCAAATTAGAAGGATGTTTACTTCGTTATAGTTGAGTTGAGTGTTCTGTAGATGTCTGTTAGGTCCACTTAGTAAAGTTTTTACTTCAAGTCCCAAATATTTATGTTAGTTTTTTGCCTCAATGATTATGCCTACTACTGTCAGTGGGCTGTTGAAATCCCCCACTATTATCATGTGGTTATGTAAGTCTCTTTGTAGGTCTCTAATAACTTACTGTATGAATCTGGGTGCTGCAGTGATGAGTGTATGTATATTTAGGATAATGAAGTCTTCTTGATGAATTGAATCCTTTAGCATCATGTAATGACCTTTTTTGATCTTTTTGATTGTTGTTGGTTTAAGGTTTGTTTTGTCTAATATAAGAACAGGACCCCTGCCTTTTGTTGTTGTTTTTTGTTTCCTTTATACACTTTCTACAACCTTTTACCTTTAGCCTATGGGTGGCATTACTTGTGAGATGGTTCTCTTGAAGATTGCATAGAGTTGCATCTTCTTTCTTTATCCAACTTGACACTCTGTTTCTTTTAAATGTTATATTTAGCTCATTTATGTTCAAGATTAATATCAGTATATGTGGATTTGATCCTGTCATTGTCTTCTTTCTTTATCCAACTTGACACTCTGTTTCTTTTAAATGTTATATTTAGCTCATTTATGTTCAAGATTAATATCAGTATATGTGGATTTGATCCTGTCATTGTGCTCTCAGCTGGTTCTTATGTAGACCTGATTCTGAAGTTGATTCATAGTGTCAATGGTCTATGTACTTAAGTGTGATTTTGTGGTGGCCATTAACAGTCTTTTGTTTCCATGTTTAGCACTCCCTTAAGGACCTCCTACAAGGAAGGTCTTATAACAAATTCCCTTGGAATTTGCTTATCTGAAGGGGATTTTATGTCTTCTTTGCTTATGAATCTTAGTTTGGCTGAATATAATATTCATGAAATTTATTTTCTTTAGTGCTGCTAAATATAGGCCCCCATCTCAGGGCTTTGCAGGTTTTCTGCTAAAAGTTCCATAATTAGCTTGATGGTGTTCCCTTGGGAGGTCTAGTCTAGATGCCTTCTGTCTAGTTGCCTTCAATATTTTTTTATTTTCCATTCACTTTGGAGAATCTTATAAGTATGTGGCTTGGGAATGGTCATCTTATATGGATCTTACAAGAGTTCTATGAATATCCTGAATTTTTATGTCATTTTTTTTTCCATTGAGGTTTGATAAATTTTAATGGACAATATTTTCAAACATGTTTTCCAAGTTGCTTGCTCTCTCTTCCACTCTTTCAGGGATGCTAATGAAAGGTTCATAGGTAGAACCTGTTTGCATAATATTATATTTCTTGTATGTTTTGTTCATTTGTTTATTTTTTCTTTATTGTTGTTTGGACTGTGTTGATTCAAATAACTGGTCTTCAAGTTGTGAGCTTCTTTCAGCTTGGCTTATTCTGCTGTTAACACCTATGACTATATTATAAAGTTACTGTAGTGAGTGGGTCAGTTCTATCAGATCAGTTTTTGTTTTTGATAAAGTTGTTACTTTGTCTTACTGGATTTCATAGAGCCCTTCAAATTTCTCCCAAATCTCAATGATCTTCATTTTCATTTATATTATGAATTCTGTGTCTGTTATTTGAGCTTATTTAAGAACCATTAATGAGTAGCTACTACAGTCTTTTGAAAGTAAGAAGAGACTCTGGATTTAGAGTTGCCTGGGTTCTTGCACTGGATGTTTCTCAACTCTGTGGGCTGATGTTCCTTTAAACTTTGAAGTTGCTGTCCTTTAGATGGTGCTTTTTGCTTTCATATTCTTTTTGCTTTTATATTCTTTGGTATTCTTGAGAGTTTGACTATGGTACAAATTGGATTCAATCAACTGGCTTCTTCTCTCAATTATTTCAGGTTCAACCAAGGCTTTCCTGGGCTGCATGGTCCAAACTTGGGGAGCTGGGAGTCAGGCCAACAGCTCTGTTCTCTGGCTCTTAGAAGTTAAGGCCCCACTGCACTTTAGGGGCCAATGTATTTCTAGTCCACTGGTAACACTACCTTGGTGGGGGTGGGGGCAAAATGCTTCATCCAGGTAATGGTAGCAGGAACTATGCTCAGGAATGCACAAGCATGCCAGTAGGGAAGGGCGCTGGTGCAGTTTGTATTGTGGTGGTGTCAGGAAGGCATGAGGGCTCGATAGACATTTTATCGTAAGTAATAATAAATAAACATAAAAACGTGGTTGGTTTATATTAAATATGTATAGCTATTTTTTAATTAAATAAGAAGCATAATTAAATAAGAAGTGTAATCTTTCCCCAAGTTGATTTTTACCACATTACTTTTAAAGAGAAAATGAAGTAAACTTTGTAAAATAGCCTTACACTGGTCCAATAATTATTAGTAAATAAATCACATTATAACTTGCACTTATCTAAGACCTTTTTGATATTTTAATTTTGGTTGCTCTTTAATTTTTTTTAACTAACTAAAATAAAAACAAAAGACTAGTTTTAACTAAATTAATAGAAAAAAGAAGACTAGACAGCCAGAAAACAGTAACAACATGGCAGGAGTAGTCATTAAATAAAAAAAATAAATAAAAAGAAAAATGAAGACTACAGAGTCAAAATAATTTCTTCTTATCTAAGCTTTGTAGATTCCCCATGAAAATGTGGCACCAATACATACACAAAATAGTTAAGTGCATCACAAATAACTGTTCTTAAAGAAATAGACTCTAAGCTTTCTAAATAAATATATTGATTCATATGTGATTCTATTTTAAAATGTGTGTTTAACGTATACAAAGTTCAGGCAGTTTTTTTAACATTATATCAAATAATAAGGCAATAATTAAGTAATGTGGCTTCTCTGTTTATGACAATTATAGTTGTCTTTGGATTCTATTTAATCATACACATTTATCTGGAATTATTTCTATATTAATTCTCATAAAACAGACTTTGCCATTGAAAGATTTTCTCTAATAGAATAAGGTAGATTTGGTGAGACAGAGTTTTTTCTAAATTCATTTTAGCTATTTGAACAATTTGAGATTCCACAATACGAAAAAGCATACTAACCTTGCTAGTAGAATATTCATAAAGCTCTTTGGAAGCAGTTAAATTGTGTGTATTAATTAAGGTTTGTATACATGTGTCCTGTTCTCAAGACAGAAAAAGCCTTTAGAATGAGTCAAATATACATACATTGTTTACAAGGTCTGAAAAATTTGGGAGGACAAAATAAGATAGGCTATAACCAAAATCCTATGACTTTATTCATTATTATTATTACTATTGTATCTCTGTTCTCTGGATTTTTTTAAGTGATTTTTTTATATTATTGGTAGAATATATACAATCTGTATTACTTTGACCAGTGTGGGATTCCTAACCAAATTAGTTACAGAACTTTAGGAACAAATGATCTGTTAATATTTTATTAAGACTGCTTGAATTATCCCATATAGTTAAGAAACATATAATTCAAGTAATAAAAAAAGACACTCGTTTCTAGGAGCTATTTCTAGAAAACATATCTCTGAAGTGGGATATTCCAGATTATTAATATAACATGTTTTATTGATACTCACTAAATCTTCCCATTTTTGGGTCATAATTAAGACCTATCTTATGCTATGAATTTATAAGAATGCAACAATGCAGAGAACACATAATAAAACAAGTGAATGGAAGAATTGAATTCTTAATTAGGAAAATTTTATTGCTAATGAGTTTTTAGTTTTGATTCTAATAGTTAACTTATAAGTATTCATGATATAAATCATACAAAAAAAGATCATCAAAGTGCCATTGACTTTCTTTTTCTATATTTCACATCAAAATATTTTCCCGAGAGTTCTTCTAACAGTTTTGACAAATACAATAAGTAAAAACCCAAGACACACAACTGAATTTGAATTTCAGATATTCAATTAGGATTTCCTAGTATGCTTATGTAGTATTTGGGTCAAACTCAAGAAATTATTTATTGTTTAGCTGAAGTTCAAGTTTAATTGAACTGTCTGTATTTTCTCCTACAACCCTATTTGAAAGCCCCCAGATAAAACTTGTTCAGATTTAGGATATTTCAGTGACTTTCTGTTACTTTAAATATAGATGCCCTTTTGTTCAGGAGATTCTTAATTAATGCTAATTGTCACAGTATGATTAATAATAGTCTCCCTTTAATCTCAAAAATTGACTGAATTAAACATAATTTGTAAATTTTGTGCTCTTTGATAAAAACAAAGATAGCCTGAGTTCCCACTACTGTCATGAACATTTTATGTTTGTTTCTATTTTTACCGTTAGAAACATAAATATGAATACTAAACAGATATTAGAACCTCAGTTTGCTCTCCAGAGTCTATTTTTGCACAGTACAAAGTACATAATATAAAACTGGCAACATAACCTTCAGTAGAATTGGCCTCTGTTACATTAGTGAAAAAGAAGACCAAATAAAGAGAACACTTGTAAAATTATTAGCATAACTAATTCACGTTGTATTCAGTCCCTACTCAATAACAAGAAACCCACATTGGTATACTGTTTTTCAAAGGTCTGGAGGGAATGTGTTCTCTTTCTGGGTCCACAAGGGGGCGTAGTTTTAAGGGCAAGTACTTCTCAGCACCATGTCCCCCTCCCATCTCTCTCTATCCAGCGGTACTCTTTTCATTGGGGCGGGGGGCGAGGGGACGAGGGTGGGGGAGTGGGGCAGGGGTGGTGGTGGAGGAAATTCCTCCCAGGTTAAAAATCCTTGTCCCCACACCCAGCTGTATTTCCCCTCTGGGGTCCCCTTCCACACTCTTCCTGGAATTTTTCTCTCTTCTCTTTTTTCTCTTGCTCTATCTAAATAAAATCAATTTCTGTAAACTCTGTTTGCCGTCCAGTATTTTGCTTTAAAAGAACACCTGCTATGGTCGCCTCTCTCATTCTTGAGAGAGCAGGAGACCAAGAACCTTGGAGAAACGTCCTCTCAGGGGAACTGAGGGCTCCCCTGAACAGCTAAACCCCAATGATCTGACTCATGAAGATGAGCTATTAATAAATGGGGGAAATATAACAATTTTAATTGTTACAGTAAAACGGAGTAACTGCCTGGACTTATTACATTTGAACTCTGAAGACTTAAATTGAGTCTACCTCCTTATGTTTTATGCATTATGTGCATGCATATACTTGAACATTATGCATACAAGAAAATTATGTTTTGTCTGCCACCATTTTTCTTATTCTTTGTTTCTGATTTTCCTGCCCCAATTTTGAGGTGTTAGAGAGAGAATTCCCTAATTTGATTCTTGTTACATTTAACTATTTTCTTACCATTAAAACATAACATTGTCTTACATAAAACATAACATTCTATGTTTAAGTTACCCCCGCCCTGAATTTAGTGTACTAACACTTCTTCTCTTTTGCTTTTCTAGACTTTTTCATACACATACACACTCTGATTCTTTCATTTTAAAATTAACTCCTTCATTCCATATGTATTTCAGCATTTGCTGATTTCTATATTATTAAGCTTCTCCTTCCTCTGCCTACACATACTGATTCCCTGGTTCTAGTTCTCTCAGTAATTGATACTACTGTCCAGCTAGTTACTAAAGAGGAGGGAATCTTCCATGACAGTTCCCCTCCCTGGTCTCTTCATCCAAACTCATACTAGAAAGTCTTGCACGTTCCCTCCCAATTATATTTCAATTTCTTTTTTGCTTCAACTGCTGGCAACCTATTCTTTCTTGGACTACTAACATAATTTTTCATTTGTTCTCCATGCTATTTTATTCTATTCATTCTATTATATTATACCCCAAAATGTACAATTGCTGCAACTTTCTTGTCCAAAATGATATATATCTTAACAGTAACTAAAAGGCATGGAAATATCCAAATCTGGATTCAGATCAATACTATTTGATTAAATTTGTTGTTTAAAAAAAAAAAATTCTGGTTTCCTGGATATTTTGCCCCTTTTGCCTTGAGAAGATCAAAGTAAATTTAGATATCTGAGCTTTTGTATCTGAGAAGCAGAAGGAAGTGGAGGAAAAGGACTAAATTAATGCAATCTGGGTCTGGAAGAAAAAAAATCAATGAATTTTCAAGAAAGAGGTTCAACATCAGACCATAAGAATAAGGAAAGTATTGAAAATGATACTTCAAATATTGGGTCTGAGTAGCTCAAATTAAGAAATAGAATTAGTTTCAATTTACTTTTTAATTGTTGCATGGTTTCTTGGCCTGGAAAGTTGGTATGAATTATATATAATGATAGAATAATAACAAATGTATCTATGGCAGTTGATAGACTAGCCACAGGATATATTATGCCTGAGTTGTCTGAAATTTCATACTTTCACCAGAAGTGATTTGAATATAATGTGTTTTTTACTGGATTACATTATATTTGGGTGTATAGAATGGCATTCATTATGCTTAATATTAGTTTTTTAATACAATTCTAGACCTATCAAATATTTCTAGGTAGGAAATTCAGACATGTATGTTTTTGCGGAATTTCTGAATTTTGCCATTATTTCTCAGTTGTTTTTTTCTGTTTCCTTTTTAATTTTCAAGACATCAGAAACTTTCTAACTATGCTCTTAAAATGGGGGGAAAAAAGAAAAAATAATTTGCTTATTATTTTCTCCTTTTCTTTTGCTTTTTCTTATATTTCCTACCCTACATACATTGATAAATAATATGACATGTATTTTAAATATTTATTAAATAGAATGATATAAAACAATATATAAATAGGATAAAGAACAAATAAAATATTTGCAAATTGTAATGATAAAACCTTTTTATACCTTTTCACTACATTCGGCAAATTTTTATTTTATACTTTTTCTTTTTCTACACAAAAAGAAATATTTAAGTCTCAGTATTTACCAAATATAATAAGTTAGGACCATGGGGTGAAAATGTAGCTAATCTTGATATTGTGTACTGAGGTACATCTGTCTCAGACTTTGTCTATGTTTTTGTTACTTAATAATTCTTATAATCAGACACACACACACACACACACACACACACACACAGTTTTTTACATATGAATGGAGAGTAAATGCTGATATTACCTGATGAATGAATCAGAGAAAAAGAAAAGTTAATATGATGAGTGTGATAAAGCAATGTACAAGGACCATCAAATATTACAAATTCAAAGACAGAATTCCAGAATATCTACTCTGGGAAATTAATTTCATCATGATTGCATTTAAAGAATAAGTTTGAGTAGTCATAAATAAAAAAAAAAGAGTTCTTTTAAGGAAAAATCCATAATTAAAACTGACTAATAATGGGTGATGATGGAAAGGCTGATGTGGTTGCTGCAGAGAAAGCGTGAGAGTAAAGAGAGGCTGAGAAATGAGGTATCCATAGGGAGAAGAATATGCAGGACTTGCTTATGATGTAAATATTTCCACCTCTGCCTTGAGGAAAACTGAAAAATATATGTACGTTTTAAACTTAGGAGAGACAGGTTTATTAACTTGTCTTTACTGTGGAGAAATGGCTAAAATAAAATATTAGAGGCAGCAGTGGCTGAATGATCTAAGCATGTAATAGAGTGCTTAAATTGGATCATCATTCAATCTTTTATGTAGCAAATATTTATGACATACATGTGTCACAAAAGACAATTTGCTCAGCCCTCATGATGGACATATATATTTTTGCTTTTAAGTTACTTGTTTTGCCTTAAGGATGTAACTATTAGTTTTACAATTATCTATTATAATAATATGATATTCATAGGGCTTTTTCTTACTGACAAAGTACAATTTTATTACAGAAATAGCTACCTTATTCAAAGTTTGAACAAGAAATTGATAGCAAGAATAAGAAAGTAGGTGTAATTTTGTCAATTGGAGTGTATTGGAATTTGAGTAGTGCCAGGTAGCACATAACTCTATACCCAACCTACTATCCTGTATTTATGTAAGAGTTCCAATAATATGGGTAAGTAATGCGTTTCCCATCCTTTCACATGGAAACAAACAAACAAAAAATCCCTCTCCATGAAACTATCTGACAGTATGTTGACAGTGGATATACCCATTCACTTCATCAAATGACAAGTCTCAATTTCATATCAACATAAAACTTACAAAACACTATTACAAGAATGAATATTGATGGTGGTAATGACAAGGGAAGTACTTGAAGGACCCCAAGAAGTTACACAGAAGAACAGAGAAGAATATGGAATTTTACAATAAAGTGTTGGAAGGACAGCAAACACTCTATTTAAAATATACAAAGAAAAAACAACAAAGCTATCTTCACCGCAAAGTCTCAAAGATTTGTGCAGAATAAAGTGCACATTGCCTCAATATTAGAGTAGAATTGCAAGTAGAGTTTTTTCTATGTTAATTTTCATTGACTATATTCCTTAGGTGCTTTCGTATTTTACTTTATTACGCCTAATTTAAAATGAAGAGCAAGTTTGTCTTTATATAATACGGTTACTTCTTACTCATATCCCAGTGAAAAGTAGGTCACTTGGCTCTCCCTGGCAGTTCCTCAGGGAGGTAAGTTCCACTTGTTAATTATTTTGTCACATAAGTCCTTGGCTCACAGTTCAAAGCCTGGAAGAGAAGCAATACGGGTTAGGCAGACAGGTTTTAATTGCCATGACCTGTAAATGACTTGTGCTCCTTCTCCTTACATTCCACTGGTTAATCTCAATTATATGGATCTTCTAAACTACAGGTGAGACTAGAGAATAGTTATTTCTGTTAGCTTAGAAGAGGAAAATGAGAGTTTAACATTTTGTTGACTTGAGAATCAGTAGCAAAGTAAACATGTTTTGGAACTTATATTTTAAAGTGTTCATTATTATTATTATTATTATTATTAATTTTGAGACAGAGTTTCGCTCTTATTACCCAGGCTGGAGTGCAATGGCGCGATCTCGGCTCACCGCAACCTCCGCTCCCTGGGTTCAGGCAATTCTCCTGCCTCAGCCTCCCGAGTAGCTGGGATTACAGGCGCGCGCCACCATGCCCAGCTAATTTTTTTTGTATTTTTAGTAGAGACGGGGTTTCACCATGTTGACCAGGATGGTCTCGATCTCTTGACCTTGTGATCCACCCTCCTCGGCCTCCCAAAGTGCTGGGATTACAGGCGTGAGCCACCGCACCCGGCTTAAAGTGTTTATTATTATTATTTTCTGCTTCTAATTATGCATGTCTGCTTTCCCTGTATAGATCATTCTCACTTTAAAGGCAGGTTTCTGTTAGAACTTTGCTTCCTTTCCAGAGGATGAGGGCACTCATTTGAAAATATGTGACCGGGAGCAAAATAAGCACCTAATTCGATATGTATAACTGAAAAAAATATGGATTATTTTGTGTAAAACAATGAACACTTAGATTACTACCATCTGGACTAGTAGTATATGTAAAAAAAAAAAAAAAAAAAAAAAGAAGGCCAAGGAGAACATCTGATATTAGTCAAAGCTAAGGAGACCGTTTCATCAAGGTGCAAGGACAATGTAATATTACAAATTCAAAGACAGAATTCCAGAATAACTACTCTGAGAAATTGATTTTATGATGATGGCATCAGAGAAAAAGGGTTTTTTTTTTTTTTAAAAAAAGGAAGAATCCATAATTAACAATGACTAACAATGGGTGATTATGGAAAGGCTGATGTGGTTGCTGCAGGGAGAGCATGAGGGTAAAGAGAGGCTAAGAAGTCCAGGTAACAACAGGGAGAAGACTATGCAGGCCTTGAATGAATCATCAAACCTTATGACAATAAATAATATCAAAGTTATTTCTAGAATCTACTTCATGATCCAAGTCCAGTGACTTCCTTTCCTTATTGTTGTTTTCTTACAGATATATTACAGATAAAATGTTTTAAAAACTGTGTTTAGTTTTAGTAATGAATACATATATGTATGAATACAAAAAAAAA